>OY728151.1:831574572-831839091 GCA_963277665.1 Viscum album | reverse complement strand
ATAGGTCCCCATAGAAGAAGTAGTTACTAAAACACAAGTACTACATAGGAGTGTAAGAGAGGTAACAGAACTAGAGAGATAAGGTTTTCTAGTCACCGAGGATGGTTGGTAGAAAATGATGAACATATCTCCTATAAGGAGGTAGTAGAGAGCCCAGAAGCTGCTAGATGGCTAGAATCTATGCTTTCTAAGATGTATTCCATGTATCAAAACCAATTTTGGGTTCTGGTTGATGCTCCAGTTGATGTAAATCCTATTGGATGAAAATGGGTATTCAAGAGGAAACTTGTCATGGAAGGTAAAGTAAGTACATATAAAGCAAGGCTAGTGGATAAAGGGTTTTAATAACATAAATTAATTGACTATGATGAAACATTTTCACCAATTTCCATGTTTAAATACATCAGAATCATACTTACTATAACAACTTACCATGACTATGATATTTGAAAAATGGATGTCAAAACTGCATTCCTTAATGGGAACCTTTAGGAAGATGTCTATATGATACAACCAAAAGGTTTTGTAACTCTAGGTTATGCCAAAAGTATTTTCAAGTTACAAATATCCATTTATGGATTGAAGTAAGAATCTAGGTTATGGAACATTCGATTCGATGGATCCATAAAAAAATTTGGTTTCATTAAGAATGAATGTGATCCATGTGTTTATAAGAGGTTTAATGATTATGCGATCATTATCCTAGTAGTATATGTTGATGACATATTAATTATTAGAAATGACATACCAGTCTTACAATATGTTAAGGACTGGTTGAATAAGTGTTTCTCCATGAAGGACTTAGCTGAAGAAGCCTATATTCTAGGGATCAAGATCATTCGTGATAGATCCAAGAGGATACTTGGACTAAGTCAAAGTACATATATTGACGAGATACTAAAGATAATTAGTATTGAATAATCCAAGAGGGGATTGGTTCCAATGTCACATGGTTTACATCTTTCTAATAAAAACGTGTCCCTAGACACAATAAGAGAAAGAGAGAATGATTAAGATCCCATAAGCTTCAGTGATAAGATCAATCATGTATGCCATGTTATATACTATACTTGATGTTTCCTATGAATTGATCATGGTAGGAAAATATCAAGTAGATCCTAGAGAACAATATTGGAATGCTATTAAGGATATCCTTAAGTATATAATAAGAACAAAGGATATGTTCCTAGTGTATGGAGGAGACAAGGAACTAGTCATCAGGGGTTATACTGATGCTAGTTTTCTGATAGATCAAAATGATCTAAATTCACAATAATGATATGTTTTCTGTCTCAACAGAGTATTTGTGAGCTGGAAGAGTTCAAAGTAGGCAGTTGTCATTGATTCTACAATGGAGTCCAAGTATATAGTAGCTTCTGATGTAGCCAAGGAATCCATTTAGATTTAAAACTTTTTCTAGGCATTTGATGTGGTACCTAACAGTAAAGACCCTATCACATTGTGTCGTGATAATAATATAGTAGTGACTCTTGAAAAAGAGCTGAGGTCACACCAAAAGATAAAGAATATACTCCTAAAGTATCACCTATTGAGGTATTTCTATCAGAAGTGTGAATTTTCAGTAAGTAGAGTACCCATAGAAGAGAACATGGTGGACCCCTTCACTAAAGTCCTATCTTAGCAGAAGCATGAGTATCACGTGAGAGCTATCAGACTGAAAGTTTTTAGCAATTGGATCTAGTGCAAGTGGGGGTCTGTTGGAGTTGGTTCCCTAGAACCAACTTCTTTATACTTTATGATAAACTTGTATTCATGGGTTTTAATATTAATAAACTTATTATCACATCATGATTGTTATTCTACATAACATATTATGTGATAATGTTATAAGAGTATCTATCACACTAAAATGTCATATCAGTTTCATGCTATGATGAGAACCCTAAAGTGCCATGACACTATTCTTGAATATATGTTCTATAGCCGAACAATATTATTTGGGGGGAACAAATGATACAGAATATTGGGGGTGGAAACTCATAGGAATTTGAGGCACCTTCTCATGGAATATTACCTTAGTAATATCTAGTATGTATATTACGAGAATGAGACCCGCCAGTAAGAAATCCACATTTCAATGTGTCATTGGATGTTCCTATATAAAGATGTGTGTATTGGTCCTTAAACTTTAATAATATTATTAATTATTATATGAGTCATGCACTTAGATGTATTTACAAAAACCGTGATGACAGATGTTCATGGTGAAGTAGGATATGTTGGGTGCGTCATGATTAATATTGCATTAATGAATAATGCGAGAAAGGATTTATCCATTTTGTTCATTAACAGAAGTTAATATCTCAATACCTTTGATGTAAATAATGCAGCCTAATTAAATCCATGACCATGGTGTTCTATAAGCACGTTCTATTTTTGGAAAGTCAAAGAAAGAGATATTGAGCACATAGGTTGATGAAACTGGCATGCAACCTGCTCGATTAGAGATATTGTGATAAAGGTATTATATTACACAATAAGAATTCATATGAGGTGATATGTCATTGTGACATTAAATTATTTCTCCATGGGTTCCTTGGAATGTTTCTAGATGTTAACCTTGGACTTTAGGCTGCTTCGCCTAATGCCATTGAGAAAGAGTCTTAGAGGGTCACACACTAAGTGTGTTTAGAATATCAGTTAAATAATATATTATTATTTATTATTTAACAAGTTGAATAAATATTATTCCCTTAAGTGGTTTAATAATTATTCATGTATTATTGATCACATTTATTCCATCACTAGTTATTCAAGAGAATATATTGTAAGTGAAATATTTAATAAATATTTATTTTCTATTTAGTGAATATAATATTTATTTATTTATTAGTGAATAATGAAATGATATTTATTTAAAAAATACATAGAAATTATTCAAGGCCTGATAAATATTTTGGAGGAATGAAATACCGAGTTTAATGGTCTGGTGAGAAATGATAATATTGAATATTATTTAATTAAATAATATTTAACTATAATTCACAAGTTCAACGCATGTCGATAAATAATAATAATATTACTATTATTATTTAACATGGGGTTTTTCTAGGATTAAATAAATAATAAGGGAACTTGTGCAATTATTTTATTTTAACCCTAGCAATATAAATACCCAATTTTGTTATTTTCTCATTAGTCTATTTAGTTGTGCACAACAATCTTGGAGAATCCTCTCAAGCCCAGAGATCTCCCTTCTCTAAGAATTATCCCAAGAATGGTGAGTAACCCCCCTCCACCGGATCAAGGAAAACACTTTGGAATCGACTCTCGAGGCGATCAAGGCGGACGATGCAAGTACAAGGATCTTTCGTGCTAGCACCCGAAGACTCCTTCAGTGATGTCTAGTGATTCTCGAAACATGTGTGGATAATCGCTAAAGGAAATATATGATTGGTTTCTATAAAGCAATGATGGTGCACCACATATCTATCACTGTATTCATTAACGAAGAAAGAATTCCTTAGAGGAAATTATTAATATAATTAAATTAATTATAAACAATATGTGTTGATCGCCTCTCTCTAGTTTTGGCGTGATTAATGTTGTCCATATTTGATTTAATTCCATTGATCATAATGATTAAACATTTTATAGATCTTGTATTGATCATCGATTATGGAAAAAAGAAAAGTTGGGAACCGCCTATCATATGCTTCCACTCTGCCCATAACCTATAGTCATGGGTGGTCCCAGTGCCATAAAATAGGTCTTCGCCCCTTGATATGTCAAATCTATCCATTTCTGGGTCATCTCAGCCTTTTCACATCGTGTAATATTTACACAATGTGTAAAGTGTGGGCCTTGAAGTATTCATGACATGTTTCACAACTTTTAAAGATTTCTGAGAATTCATGGCATGTGTCATGGTGTTTATATAAGAACCTATGTAGTACTCGAGTAACATTATATGCAGTACTTGTTTCTACAAATATTCTTATTCCATGGTGCTTTGTGAAATTTGTTCATATGTCAACTCTTGTGTATCTTGATCCTGGAAATCATCAAAATCTATTTACCCCCACTATCTCTTTTATAGATAGAATATTTCTCAAGGAATGTTGGATGTCTATAAAAAACCTTTTTAACTAAAATTTTTTATAGGTAGTATCCCTTTTTCCCTTGGAATATCCTATAATTATACACTTTATGCATCATGGTGTAAGTTTTTTTACCTAAAGTGGCCTTATCAAATGACTCACATCACCCCACATGTAAGTACAATAACACATGTTTATTTCCCCTCCACAATTGGTATAGAATATCATCGAATGAATTAATTAGAACTTAGTTTTTTATGTATGATACTATTTGTAACCCATATCCCCAAAAGGATAATGGTTGACTTCACATGCCTCATCAATGATCTAACCATTTCCAATAGGGTGTGGTTCCTCCTTTAAATTACACCATTCTAATGAGGTGTATAAGTATGAGTGAGTTGAGGTAGAATCCTAAAATACTATAAATAATCAATGAAATCTTGATTAAGATATTCTCCACCACGTTATGAGTAGAGTTTCTTAGTATTTTTACCAAACCAATTCTCAACATTATTATTATATTCCTTGAAATTTTCAAAGCATTATAACTTATACCTCATTAAGTATACATGTATGTATCTACTTAATTCATCAATAATATTTATGATGTATGAGTACCCACCATGTAGAGACCCATTTTTTTCCTTGTAAGACTTCAAAATATTTATATATATATTTCCAGATCTAGGCGTCGAGACAATGGGTGATTTCGAGGTTTGGTGTGCCTAGAATTAATTTTATAAAATTATTAAATATATTTTATATTTCACGCGCACAAATTCTTAAAGAAAATGGGATAACTCTTAAACTTATAATAAAATCTAAAATTTGAGATCATGGTTGAGTCTAAAATGTGGTGTTTTCCCTAGGCGTGATATAAAATAAGTCGGCACGAGATGTTCGAACCCCTTGCTCATTGGTGGTGTGTTTAATGAATTAATTATTTAATTAATTAGTTTATTTTCAGTGAAACAGATAAGTTTATAAATATATCACCCAGCAAAACCTTTCCAAGGTTAGCTCATAATTTCTAGAATCACTGGAGAGAGAACATCCCCCCCCTTTGATGAACGATGATGAAACTTCAGAATCAAGTAGATCAGGACACACCAAATGTAGAGGCCCCTCTAAAATCATTAGAGAATGCATTCTTTGTAGGATCAAAATAATTATGTAGATGCTCAATATACAAGAGGGGGGTGAATTTTATACTTTAAAAATTCCTTTGGAAACTTTAAAGTTAGTTACGAATAACTATGGTTTCCTTAAGCAAATGAAAGGGCTAAGTTTAACAAAGTTTAAACTAAACAAATTCACAACACCTCTAATACCAAATGAAAACTTGGAAAGAGATTCCGAAAGTAGGTTCCGGAAATATGGTTTCGGAAAACGAAACTTAACAAAAGATTACAATATGAGATTCTACCTTAAAGTGTATAGAATCTAAATGATACAGAGTACAAGTAAGGAAGTATAAGAAAATTATACTTTCCTTATAATACAAAATGCAGCGGAAATAAACAAGTAGTAAAACTACAAGTAACAAGATATAAGTCTTTTAACCCAAAGAGAAGGGTATCCAACACCCTTGGATAAAGGTCCCTTGATTTATACTTTCAAGAAAGTTTGTCTTACCCACACTAGGGTAAGCCCTCGATACGAAGATCGAATTCTCTGTCTTGCTATCCCCGCAAGCCCTCAACTTCAAGGTAGTTGGTCACCCCTGTCTTCCTCAGCAAGGAAACCCTCAACTTCAAGGTGTTGGAAACATCCGTCTTCCTCAGCAAGGAATCCCTCAACTTCAAGGTGTTGGAAACCTCTGTCTTCCTATCCCTGGAAGTCCTCGAATGTAATCACCAACATTCGGAGTCGCACAAAGCTTTGAGAGTTAATAAGAGCCTCTCTCTCTAGAAATCACTTCAAGCGTATAATCACATGTGTTGAAGATCAGTCATCCTTTAAGCACTGATCTCTTTCAAATGAGCTCCTATTTATAGGTAAGGTCGGCCTCCTTTCCAATGGTCATATTTTCCTTAAAAATTGGAGGGACCTATACACGTGTAACTTAACCAACGGTTAGTTTATAACAGAATAGACAACGAATGTATGACATCATTTAAAGTCTAACTCAAAAGTTCGAAGTGAAGGTTCGGAGTGTGAACAAAAATAATTTTTTGGAGTCTAAATAAATTCGGAGTGTATAAAACAAAGATTATCAGATTCTGTTTAATAGGTGAATTCGGAATTAGAATTCGTAATGAGAATTCATCATCAGAATTCGTAATGAGAATTCATCATCAAAATTCGTAATGAGATTTCATTATCAGAATTCGTAATGAGAATTCGTATCCGGAATTCGGAATGAGAATTCGGAATGAGAATTCGTAATGAGAATTCATCATCAGAATTCGTAATGAGAATTCATCATCAGAATTCGTAATGAGATTTCATTATCAGAATTCGTAATGAGAATTCGTATCCGGAATTCAGAATGATAATTCATCATCAGAATTCGTAATGAGATTTCATTATCAGAATTCGTAATGAGAATTCGTATCCAGAATTCGGAATGAGAATTCATCATCAGAATTCATAATGAGAATTCGTCATTAGAATTCGTAATGATAATTCGATGTCGAACTTCATAAGTATTCGTATCCTGAATTTGGAGTAGAACTTAATCACAGTTCGTATCTGGAATTCGAAATGAAACTTTATCACAGTTCTTCATTCTGGATTTCAGAGTGAAACTTTATTATAGTTCTTATCCAGAATTCGGATCCTAAAACAGAATACTTCATAACAAAGTTTCAAACAATTCTGAGAATATAGAAATGAATCCGAATCTTATACTTAAGAAAAATATGGATGAAAATATGATAAGGATAATTTTTCTTACAAAAGTGATTTTTCTTATAAAAGCAATTTTCCTTATAAAATCAATTTTCTTAAAGAAAGGTGTTTGTGATTCTCAAAACAAGAAGGAATGGAAAAGTCATAAGGAAAACCTTATTGGCTCAACAATCTCCCCCCTTTTGGAAAGCATAAACATCCCTATGAAAAAGAAAGTCTAAGAAGAAAGAAAACATTAAGGCTTATCTCCCTTTGCTTTAAGGATATTGATGAATACGACTAACTCCCCCTTAGGCTTTGAAACTCTAAGGATCATATTCTAGATTTCCGGAATGACTTTTCATTACGAATAAAAAATGTCTTCTTTAATGAGAAACTCCCCCTTAGATAAACTCTATTGGAGTTTGTTTTCTTTCTCACCCTTTGTTAAGATTCTTTTTCCCTTTCATTAGAGTTCTTTTCCTTCTCCCCCTTTGTGATTTTCAAAAAGAATTCGAGAGAATGGAAAATATAACAAAGTACCTGAAAAATTAGTAGTAACAACAAAAGAAACGAGCAGGCACAAATTTTCATTAAGTTTGAAAATCTCAACAACAAAGAAATTTAGATACAACAAAAGATCGAATCTATCTATTTTGGATCTTTTTCTTTCGCCATGAGACCCTTAAGAATAGTCTTTATCTTCTTTAAGTCTTTATGATCTTCTTCAGCTTGCTTCTCTAACACAATAATTCTTTCACTTTGGGCTTCAATATTTTCTTCCTGGGCTTGAAGCTTTTCTTGTCGATCTTTAATATTTTCTTCCTAAGCCTTCAACTTCTCTTAAAACTCAATCCGATGATCCCGTTCATACTTCCAGTTTTGAGAGACAGAATTTAGCTTCCCATTCAGATCTCTGACTTCTTGAATCCGGAAATTCTTTTCATTTGTCAATTTCTCTTCAAAGGAAGAAGTTAGCTCATTTATCTTCCTTTCCTCAGTCTCAAAAGCATCCTTCACATTATCTTGAAATTCATCTAAGAGTATCATCTCTTCTACAGTTTTCCTCGACCAATTTGTCATCCTCTTGAAAGATCTTCTATGGGCTTCATAGCCGACAAAGAAAGATTTGAATTGAGCTTCTATCTCAACACACTTATCCATAACCATAGATACATAGTCTGTTTTCTGATTCAAATCATGTTGGAGCATCTGACATCTTGAATCAATGCTTGAGAAGGTTGGAATAGTACCCACCAACTTCTTTAAAGACTGAACAAAAAAGTCATGATCCAATGAAGATGACTCCGAATCCGAGACTCTGCTTGGAGAATTTTCTTCTTCAACTTGGTCAATCTTTCTCTTTGAAGAACTACCAACTTCCTTTCTATTCACCACTACTGAGCTCAGAGTATTAGCAAGAATTTGCTTTCCCTTGTCTCTTTTCGGAATAGAATCCTGTTTCGGAGTTCTTTTTTCACTATCAGTCACTTGAATAATATTTTCTTCATCATCAGCAACTTTTTGAGCTATATTCTCTACGTTCTCCATTTGAGAAACATCATGAAGAAGTTGTTCTTCTTCTGTATGATAAGCTACTTCTTCTTCTCCTTGCTGCTCATCGTGTCCAAGAGTGACTAATTTCGAAGATTTGGCTTCTGAAGTTCGGAGCGACAGATGTTCCGAAGGAGTCCCCTTATAATCATCTACTTGTTTCAAAACATCTCCAGTTTCACCACTGCCTTCAGCTACAACTTCTTCCTCTTCCACTCGCTCAATTTTCTCTACTTCCTCAGCAGTCATAGCAATAGCTTCTTCCGGAGCAACGAAATTTCTTCCTGGAGTCTCAGGAAGAGAGTCCAAGGAAAAGGATCTCGGAACTGGAATATTTGCTGAAACTATCTCATTGAACTTCAACAATTCCTGAGCTACCTCTGCTTCAGACAACTTCTTCTTAATATTCTTTTCTTTGACTTGTTTTTCTAGCTCATCCGCAGTTCTTTCCTTCAAGGCCTTAGCCTCCGCAGGATCCAAGCCAAACTGGGGCTCCCCTTGCACTCTTTTTTCTTTGATCTCCCTCCATTTAGCAACTACCTCATCTGGGTAAGCTTTCTTCTTCTTTGGTTTTGGAGGTGCAGAATGAACTTCCTTAGACTTGGGATTCTCTGCTTGATCTTCAACTTCTTTCAACTTTCTCTTCCTTACTGGCTTAGAGGATTCCAGATCAGCAACTTTCGGAACTACTTCTTCTTGAGCAGGTAAATCAATAAACTGACCAGTCTTCTTATCAAAGGCTACATCCATCCTTTTGAGAGTGCCATCACTCACCAACATAATCTTGCAAACTCTTGTCTTAGACTTGCAAGCCTCCTTGAAAGACTCAAGGCACCGAACTATCAACTTTGAGAGGATTGCTGGATACATTATGATCTGAGCTCTCAGATTACCTTTCTTAACATTCTCAAGAGTAATGAGAATGTGCTTCATTAGGTTAAACTTCCTCAGATTTATCAGAAAATCTAGGATGTAGATCTCACTCTTCTTCAAACTATCTTTGTCACCCTTTCTCGGTACGATAAAGCCTTGTACCCATAATTATAGGATCCAGAAATTTGTAGGCAGAGAAGCAATCTTCGGAGCCTTATCATCTCATAGTCCGAGAGTTTCTAATGATTTTTCCTTGTCGAAGCTACCCTTTGAATCCGGAAACACATGAGATATGAATTCAGCTTCTCCTTCATTACTCAGCCCTACCAAGCTAGCTGCCTTGGCATATGAAAGCTTATAAGTCTTACCATAAGACTTAAAAGACAACTTTTCTCTTCCATCTTCCTTAAGAAAGGAGAGTGTCTCATAAAACTCTATAAGCAAATCTGAATAGACTTCATCTTGATTCCCAGGTTTCGACACAGCAACATCTTCCCATCCATTAAGCTTAATATTCTTGGATATAAGAGAGTCATACTTGTTGAAGAAATCAGGATGAACCAGCCTCTCTCTATATACTAACCACTTTGAAATCGGCTTAGAGGAAGACATGTCTTGAGAAGCTACTTCCACAGACATTCGGATCTGAAGACCTCTGAGAAGTTCGGAATGGAGAAAGCTGAAGTTCGAAACGGCTTTAAAACAGAGAGGCAAAGCTTCGGGACGCTGAAGCTTGAAAACCGATGTGGGACAACCATTTGTGGTCCCCTTTTTATAGGCAACGAGAAAATGGTTCAACTTCCACGGTTGATCGAACGGTTGTGACAAGCTGAGATCAGATCTGATGGTCGAAAACCAATTCTCATGAAAACTTGAATCTGATCTTTTGAGGTTTTATTAAAAACAAATATTTAAGAAAATTATAATCCGAAAACAAAATATAAGAAAATTATAGCAAGTAAAGTATGAATACGAAAACTTGAGTAAGGAGATCATACCTTTCGGATTGGCTTAGGAGGATTATTCGTAATGGGTAATATTTGAAGAAAATTAACTAAAAAAAAATGCAAAACTCACTACGAAAAACAAACTCAGTACGTAAAAATCAGTATGAAAAACATTATAAGAATTCCAGTATGATTTTTTTTTTTAAAAAAATGAATATGAAAAACTCATTATGAAAGACTCGGTAAAAAAATCTCGTTATGGAAACACCAGTAAAAAATTTCCCATTCTGGAAGTGTTCAATACGAAGTTTTTTTTTGATTCCAGAAGTCTTCTATATGAACATATCCATTCTGGAAATTTTAGTTCCGGAAATTCCATTCCTGAAATTTAGTTCTGAAAAGTTTGAAAAACTATCTTTGAAAAATTTTATTACTTTCACAATCAAATGTACTCCCCCTATAAAAGGGAGTTTATTAGTGTAAGGAGACTTTTTCAACAGAAAGTTAATTAAGAAAGATTACCTTATGGTTATCATTCCTAACTTCTGTTTAATGTATTCAAATCTATCAGAAGGAAAAGATTTTGTGAAAATATCAGCAAGTTGTTCTTGCGTTCCGATAAACTGAAAAATAATATTTCCTTTTTGTGTGTGATACCTAAGAAAGTGATGCCTAATATCTATGTGTTTTGCACGAGAGTGATGTACAGGGTTTTTACTAAGGGCAATGGCACTTGTGTTATCACACAAAATTTGAGTTTTAGTAAAACTCAAGCCATAGTCTGTGAGTGTGTGTTGCATCCACAACACTTGAGCACAACAACTTCCAGCTTCTACATATTCGGCTTCAGCAGGGGAAAGTGCTACAAAATGTTACTTCTTACAAGACCAAGAAACTAAAGAATCTCCTAAGAAATGACAAGTTCTGGATGTACTTTTTCTATCCATTCTACATCCACCAAAGTCAGCATCAGAAAAACTTTTTAGAACAAAATCATTTCCAGAAGTATAAAATAATCCTAAATCCATGGTTCCCTTAAGGTAGCGAAAAATTCTTTTTACTGCCTTTAAGTGAGATTCCTTGGGATTGGATTGATATCTTTCACATAAGCATACTAAAAACATTAAGTCTGGTAAACTAACTGTTAAGTATAGTAGACTTCCTATCATACCTCTAAAGGATGTTTGATCTACTGGTTTCCCAGCTTCATCAAGATCTAAAGAGTTTGAGGTACCAATAGGAGTACTTATACTCTTAGTGTTGTCATAACCATACTTTTTGAGAAGATCTTTAATATAATTATGTTGATATATGTAGGTTCCTTTTGGTTTTTGAGAAATTTGAAAACCAAGGAAAAAAGTTAACTCACCCATCATACTCATTTCAAACTCAGATTTCATTAAACTTGCAAAAGAATCGGTTAAAGATTGCTGAGTTGAACCAAATATGATGTCATCAACATAAATTTGAACAATCAAAACATTTTTCTTATCTTTCTTTATAAAAAGAGTTGGATCTGCATTTCCCTTAACATAGTTATTTTGAAGCAAAAATCCAGTAAGTCTATCATACCAAGCTCGTGGGGCTTGTTTAAGACCATACAGAGCTTTGGTAAGTCTAAAAACATGATCAGGATGTTTTGTATATTCAAAGCCAGGAGGTTGTTCAACAAAAACTTCCTCTTGAACATAACCATTAAGAAAATAACATTTCACATCCATTTGAAAAACTTTAAAATTAAAGAATGCTGTAAAGGCAAGTAGAATACGGATAGATTCAAGTCTAGCTACTGGCGCATAGGTTTTTTCATAGTCTATTCCCTCTTGCTGATTATAGCCTTTAGCAACAAGTCTAGCTTTATTTCTTACTATGACTCCATTTTCATCACATTTATTTTTGAAAACCCATTTTACTCCAATTACAGAAGTTTCCTTAGGTCTTTCAACCAGAGTCTAGACTTTATTCCTTTCGAATTCATTTAGTTCATCTTACATGACTTTTATTCAATCATCATCACCTAAAGCTTCATCAATGATTTTAGGTTCTAATTGGGAAAGAAATGCTAGATGTTCTACTTCATTTCTTAAGGAACTTCTAGTCCTTACAGGTTGATTTACATCACCAATGATACTATCACTGGGATGATTTTTAAGGAACACCTGATTTGGGTTTTGAAAATCCTGTTCATCAACATAGGGTAGAAAGTCTTCTGGGGTAAATATTTCAGAATTATCTTCTTGAACATTTTCCTTATCAGAAGGTTCTTCTATAAAAGGTTGACAATCAGTTTTAGAAAACACATCCGAGGATGTAGGCTGGGATTGTTTAAAAACAAAAGGGTCAGACTCATCAAATTTTACATGCACTGTTTCTTCAACAGTACAAGTGTTTTTATTAAAAACTCTATAAGCCTTAGATGTTGTGGAATAACCTAAGAAAATTCCTTCATCATATTTTGGTACGAATTTATGTAAGTTATCTTTAGTATTCAAAATGAATACTTTGCAACCAAAAACCTTGAAGTAGGATAGTCTTGGTTTTCTACCATTCCATAACTCATAAGGAGTTTTATTAAGAAAAGGTCTAATAAAAACTTGATTTATAGTATGGAAATAAGTACTTACAGCTTCAGCCCAGAAATGTCTAGCTATAGAATATTCACTCAACATGGTTCTAGTTATCTCTTGAAGAATTCCATTTCTTCTCTCAACTACACCATTCTTCTGAGGAGTTCTAGGTTCTGAAAAATTGCGAGTAATACCTTTTCTACTATAAAAAGTTTCAAAATCAGAATTTTGAAATTCTCCTCCATGATCACTATGAATCGTTTTCAATGGAAGGTTTTTCTCATTTTTAACTTGAGCTCTAAAACTTTTGAAATAAGAAAAAGCTTCAGATTTCTTTGCTAGAAAATAAACCCAAGTAAATCTAGTGTAATTATCAACTAGAACAAACACATAGTATTTGCCTCCAATACTTCCAGTTTTTGTTGGACCAAAAAGATCCATGTGCACTAACTGTAATGCATCAGTTTTTGAGACTTCACTGACTGATTTAAAACTATATTTATGTTGCTTTCCATATTGACAAGGATCACAAACTTTAGAAGTATCAAATCTAAGCTCCGGTAGATCCTTAACTAGTTTCTTCTTAGAGAGTTTACATAGGTTTCTAAGGTTACAGTGACCTAGTCTTCTATGCCATAATCAGGAATGATCTTCCATTTGTTGAGTCAATAAGGTTTTCCTTATGACTTTTCCATTCCTTCTTATTTTGAAAATCACAAACACCTTACTTTTATAAGGAAAATTGCTTTCTTAAGGAAAATTGCTTTTATAAGGAAAATTGCTTTCTTAAGGAAAATTGCTTTTATAAAGAAAATTGATTTCTTAAGGAAAATCGCTTTTATAAGAAAAATTATCCTTATCTTATTTTCATCCATATTTTTCTTAAGTATGAGATTCAGATTCATTTCTATTTTCTCGGAATCGTTGAAACTTTGATATGAAGCATTCTGTTTTAGGATTCAGATTCTGGATAAGAACTATAAGGAAGTTTAATTCTGAATTCCGAATATGAACTCTGACTAAGTTCTATTTCAGATTTAGGATACGAATTCTTATGAAGTTCGATAACGAATTCTCAATACGAATTCTAATGATTAATTCTCATTACGAATTCTGAAGAAGAATTCTCATTACGAATTCCAATGAAGAATTCTCATTATGAAGTCTAATGAAGAATTCTCATTACGAATTCCAATGAAGAATTCTCATTACGAAGTCTAATGAATAATTCTCATTACGAATTATAATGAAGAATTATCATTACGAATTCTGATGAAGAATTCCCATTACGAATTCTGATGATGAATTCTCATTACGAATTCTAATGACTAATTCTCATTACGAATTACAATGATGAATTCTCATTCTGAATTCTCATTCCGAATTCTCCTATCAAACAGAATCTGATCATCTCTATTTTATACACTCTGAATTAATTCAGACTCCGAAAAATATTTTAGTTAGACTACGAACTTTTATTCTGCTTACATTTCTATAATCTGTCTACTCTTTATTATTTCCATTACACTTCGAATCTTCACTTCGAAGCTTTCATTCCGAACTTTTGAGTTAAAATTAAAATGATGTCGTACCTTCTGTTTCACTTGTTTTGTTATAAAATGATGTCGTCTATTTTGTTATAAACTAACCGTTGTCTAAGTGACACGTGTACAGGTCCCTCCGATCTTTAAGGAAAATATGACCATTGGAGAAGGAGCCGACCTTACCTATAAATAGGAGCTCATTTGAAAGAGCTCGGAGCAGTTGAAAGTGCTGAAAGGCTGACAGATCTTAGACTCATGTGATTACATGCTTGAAGCGATTTCTAGAGAGAGAGGATCTTATTAACTCTCAAAGCTTCGTGCGACTCCGAATGTTGGTGATTACATTCGAGGACTTCCAGGGATAGGAAGACAGAGGTGCCGACTACCTTGAAGTTCGAGGGCTTCCTTGCTGAGGAAGACAGAGGTCGCCAACTACCTTGAAGTTGAGGGCTTGCGGGGATAGTAAGACAGAGACTCCGATCTTCGTATCGAGGGCTTACCCTGGTGTGGGTAAGACAGACTTGCTTGAAAGTATAAATCAAGGGACCTTTATCCAAGGTTGTTGGATACCCTTCTCTTTGGGTTAAAAGACTTATATCTTGTTACTTGTAGTTTAACTACTTGTTTTATTTCCACTGCATTTTGTATCTTAAGGAAAGTATAACTTTCTTATACTTCCTTACTTATACTCTGATTCATTTAGATTCTATACGCTTTAAGGTAGAATCTCATATTGTAACTTTTGTTAAGTTTCAATTTCCGGAACCATATTTCCGGAACCCACTTTCGGAATCTCATTCCAAGTTTGTATTCGGTGTTAGAGGTTTTGTGAATTTACTTAGTTTAACTTTGTTAAACTTAGCCCTTTCCTTTGCTTAAGGAAAACATAGCTAATTGTAACTAACTTTAAAGGTTCCAAAGGAATTTTTAAAGTATACAATTCACCCCCTCTTGTATATTGAGCATCTACATCACTATTTCGATCCTACACCATTGCACTTAGGCAAGGTAAATCTTGGCCCCTGAGGTCTTCTAGGTTCAAAGTGTAAACATTCTCTTGCCTATTGGCTGAGAGAATAAATCCTTCCTTGGAATTGTGAACTAAGCACCTATCATTCCTAAAATTCACAAGGTATCCTTCATCACATAACTGACTTATGATAATGAGGTTGTGCTTAAGACCCTTTACAAAAAGAACATTTGAAATTAAAGTTTTTCCTAAAAGAACAATATTACCAATACCAACAATCTCTCCATTAGCATTGTCTCCGAAAGTTACCTTTCCTCATTTCGTTTTGATAATCTTTTCAAAATAGATTTTGTTACCAGTCATGTGCCAGGAACATCCACTATCCATATACCATGTATTTTTGCTGGTACTCTCTTTATTTTCCTGAAATCAAGAAGAAAATTAGAATTTCGGAATCCAAACTTGTTTGGATTCGAGATTTCCAGATAACAAAATTTTAGGAACCCACATCTTCTTAGAAAAGTAAGCTTTGTGAAATTCTAGAGATTGGATTTTGTTTAAGGAACAATTCTTTGCCCAGTGACCACCACATTGACACTTAGTACAAAATGGGGCACTTTGAGGAACAAAATAATTGTTACTAAAAATTGGTTTTGCATGGGTATAACCAAATCCAGATTTATTTCTTAAAGGTCGTATCTGGGAATACATTTTATAAAAATTTTCCTTACCATGGGTAAAGTTTGATAAACACTTCTTTAAGGAAAAAATTTCGGACTTGAGTTTTATAACCAAGTTTTTCTCCTCAAAATCATTAGTTTTAGAACTATAGCTAGGCTCGAAAACATTTTTCTTAGAAATTACTTTTTCTAACTCTTTAGAAAGTTTGTTCTTCTCAGAACTTACTTCCTCAAGAATTTTTGAAATACTTTCAAAATCAGCATTTTTCCTATCAAGATCTTTAGAAAGATCTGATATTTATTTTGTAAGTATAGAATTCCTAGAGTTTGCCTTATCAAGTTTTTTATTGAGTTTGGAATTCTCAATTTCAAGAAGTTCAGCAAACCTAGAAACTTCTTCATAAGTAGGTAAAATATTTTATTCATCAGAAGAGGATTCTTCATCAGAAGAGTTATAATACTTACTATCATTAGAATTTAAAGAAACATTGATCAATGATTCAACATTTCGTACCTTAGCCATAAAACAATGATTATCAATAGGTAATCTGGCTATAAGACCAAGATTTTTCTGTCCTAAAGATTCGTAATCAGAAGATTCATCTGAAGAGTCACCACCACTAGCACTCCAGGTATCATTTGCTTTCAAAACTTTCTTAGCTTTGGCTTTATAATACTTCTTTTTGTTCCTGTCTGAATACCTTTCTTTCCTTTCTTTCTTTTTAAGCAAAGGGAAATCTGGTATAATATGTCCAGCTCTCTTACATTCATAACAAGTAACTTATCCATCTTTTCTATCTTTCCTTTCCTTTTCTTTATACTTGGATTGAAAATTTTTCTGGCCAGCTATCTTTTTCATCCTTCGAGCAAGATTTTCTAATTCATTTTCAGAGACTTCACTTTCACTAGATTCATATTGGAAAATAACTTTCTTAGACTTGGATCTGGTTACTCTCTCTGGAGTCTTAGCTTTCATCTGATTTGATGTTATTTTAAAAGCAACAGTACCATTCCCATTCTTCTTTTTGATCTTGTCAGCATCTCTCTTCATTCTTATATCATGTTGTAGAAGAGTTCCAAATAACTCATCAAGAGAAATTTGAGTAACCTTCCTGTTCTCATCTATAGCTGTTCTTTTGGATTCCCACTCATCGGGCATAATATCAATTATCTTGTCCACAGGTGCTTCATCATCTAACCCTTTTTCTCCCATAGATTGTAAGCTGTTGACTATAGTCATAAATCTCTGTTGAACTTTACAGATTGGTTCACCATAAGGAAAATTGAAGCCATGGTATTCAACTCTAAGCATAGCTCTCCTAGTATTAATCACTTTAGAAGTCCCAAAGTGTGTAACCTCTAACTTCTTCCAGATACAATTAGCTGCTTCACAAGAATAAATTTGGCTATATATATTTCTAGTCATTGAACAAAGTAGAGTATTGCGTACCTTATAGTTGAGTTGATACTCTTGCTTTTCCTGGTTAGTGAAAGTTCTAACTTCCTTATCAGGAATTTTATAATCACCAGTAAGCATAACAAAGTTGTCCACTCTAGTATTGATAAAAAAATTCTTCATTCTATCTCTCCAGTACTCATAATCATTACCATCAAATATTGGTGGTCTTGTAGGATTTAGATTATCAATTGAACCAACATTGATTCCTGCCATACTTTAAACAACCTTCGGTACACAAACTTGTTAGTAGAAAAAGTTCATAATCACAAAGTTCGGAATGATAAAGTTCGGAATGAGAAAGTTCGGAATAAAAAAGTTAGCAAGAAAAACTTATACGTGAGTACAAGTATTTCAGAGACCTTCTCTGATACCAATTGTAGGATCGAAATAATGATGTAGATGCTCAATATACAAGAGGGGGGTGAATTGTATACTTTAAAAATTCCTTTGGAACCTTTAAAGTTAGTTACGAATAACTATGGTTTCCTTAAGCAAAGGAAAGGGCTAAGTTTAAAAAGGTTTAAACTAAACAAATTCACAACACCTCTAATACCAAATGAAAACTTGGAAAGAGATTTCAAAAGTAGATTCCGGAAATATGGTTCCGGAAAATGAAACTTAACAAAAGATTACAATATGAGATTCTACCTTAAAGAGTATAGAATCTAAATGATACAGAGTACAAGTAAAGAAGTATAAAAAAATTATGATTTCCTTATAATACAAAATGCAGTGAAAATAAACAAGTAGTAAAACTACAAGTAACAAGATATAAGTCTTTTAACCCAAAGAGAAGGGTATCCAACACCCTTGGATAAAGGTCCCTTGATTTATACTTTCAAGAAAGTCTGTCTTACCCACACTAGGGTAAGCCCTCGATACGGAGATCGGAGTCTCTGTCTTGCTATCCCCACAAGCCCTCAACTTCAAGGTAGTTGGTCACCTCTATCTTTCTCAGTAAGGAAACCCTCAACTTCAAGGTGTTGGAAACCTCTGTCTTCCTCAGCAAGGAAGCCCTCAACTTCAAGGTGTTGGAAACCTCTGTCTTCCTATACCCGGAAGTCCTCGAATGTAATCACCAACATTCGGAGTCGCACGAAGCTTTGAGAGTTAATAAGATCCCCTCTCTCTAGAAATTACTTCAAGCGTGTAATCACATGTGTTGAAGATCAGTCAGCCTTTCAGCACTGAGCTCTTTCAAACGAGCTCCTATTTATAGGTAAGGTCGGCCTCCTTTCCAACGGTCATATTTTCCTTAAAAATCGGAGGGACCTGTACACGTGTAACTTAAACAACGGTTAGTTAATAACAGAATAGACAACATCGTTTTATAACAAAACAAGTGTAACAGAATGTACGACATCGTTTAAAGTCTAACTCAAAAGTTCGGAGTGAAGGTTCGGAGTGTGAACAAAAATAATTTTTCAGAGTCTAAATAAATTCGGAGTGTATAAAACAAAGATTATCAAATTCTTTTTAATAGGTGAATTCGGAATGAGAATTCATAATGAGAATTCATCATCAGAATTTGTAATGAGAATTAATCATCAGAATTCGTAATGAGATTTCATTATCAGAATTCGTAATGAGAATTCGTATCCGGAATTTGGAATGAGAATTTGGAATGAGAATTCGTAATGAGAATTCATCATCAGAATTCGTAATGAGAATTCATCATCAGAATTCGTAATGAGATTTCATTATCAGAATTCGTAATGAGAATTCGTATCCAGAATTCAGAATGAGAATTCATCATCAGAATTCGTAATGAGATTTCATTATCAGAATTCGTAATGAGAATTCGTATCCAGAATTCGGAATGAGAATTCATCATCAAAATTCGTAATGAGAATTCGTCATTAGAATTCGTAATGAGAATTCGATGTCAAACTTCATAAGGATTCGTATCCTGAATCTGGAGTAGAACTTAATCACAGTTCGTATCCGGAATTCGGAATGAAACTTTATCATAGTTCTTCATTCTGGATTTCGGAGTGAAACTTTATTACAGTTCTTATCCAGAATTCGGATCCTAAAACAGAATACTTCATAACAAAGTTTCAAACAATTCCGAGAATATAGAAATGAATCTGAATCTTATACTTAAGAAAAATATGGATGAAAATATGATAAGGATAATTTTTCTTACAAAAGCTATTTTTCTTATAAAAGCAATTTTCCTTATAAAAGCGATTTTCTTAAAGAAAGGTGTTTGTGATTTTCAAAACAAGAAGGAATGGAAAAGTCATAAGGAAAACCTTATTGACTCAACATTCTTCATCAACGATTGATCCAAAACCAAGTTAGGGAATGTCAATTGGTATGGTTTTTACCCTTTGATTAAATGATTGAGCAGATTCATCCTTTTTCTTGGATTTGTGCCAATTGCAGACTTTACACATTCCCATGAACTGTAATCTCAATTTGTATCAATTGTTTATATAACCCTGGATGCATGTTCTTAATCATTAGATAAGAACACTTGGACAAAGATGTTTAAACCCTGGGTTTTTATGCTTTTCTCCCTCGATTATTCGCGATCTTTTCCAGTTAGATCTTCATAACCCCGACTCGACTTTTCGAGAGGTACCGAACTCGATCGAACCCTTGAATTTGTGGTGGATTGAAAAAATGAAAATGTTTTGATGAACCAAGCATATATTAAGAATCATTTCAAGGTAAGGATGACTGATTTGGTGATTATAGATCAATATCTTAATGAAAGGAGGTGTGGAGGTGTGAGGAATGGATGATGAAACCCCCATGGATGATCGAAGGTTATTTTCCAGTGAGCAACGACCAAGATCCACAATCTACGTTCAGATCTGAAGTTTTCAGATAGATTCGAGGTGAAATCCAAAGTGGTTTGGACAAATTAAAAGTATAGTATTAGATCTGGGATTTCTATGAAAATCTTGACTACATGCCATGTTCCAAGATGAACACACGACATGTAGCCTTTCAACAATGACGATGACTAGGGTTTTGGAAACCCATAAGGATATAACGACATGTACATCACCAACACACCGTGTACCACCTTCCTATGTGAGTAATCCACATGACAGATCACATAGATAGGCACACACCATGTGCCAAGTACACGACATGAGAAGATCACATTGGAGGTACCCCATGTGGATTGACACACCGTGTACCAAAGTACATGGACATGAGGTTCAGTACACAGACATGGCCAAAAGACATGGGATCAGTCCTAGATAGCTTTGACACATCATGTAGTCCACCTACACAGAGTGTAATACTATATAGGATGGATCCGTGTTCCAACCAGGGACATAGTTAGGTTGTAAAGTAGTACCACATGCCGTGTGGGTCCCCTCACACACCGCATACCCCTTGAACTCTTCTAAGAAAACTTCAAACATCCATATCTCCTTCGTTTGAACTTGGATTTTGGCATGTGAGCATCCTATCATGAGTTATTTTCTGCATATAATACGATTATACCCTCTATTGTGTCTTTTGAGATACGATGTGTAATGTTCTAGGAACAAAACCTTCTATGGCGATGCTCTATGACAACAGTGGTTAGGCAGGATCACCAAAGGTTTAATCCGGAATGAAACCCTCCAGCTAGGCTGGTCATGGGTTATTGACGAATTCTAGAGTGGAACCCTCCAGCTAGTCTAGGAATGAGTCCTCTATAGACTCCTAAGTATGACCCTCTAGTCGGGCTGGGCATGGGTCCTCAAAGACTTTTAGAGTGAAACCCTATAGCTGACATAGACACGAGTCCTCTACCAACTCCTAGAGTGGAACCCTCCCGTTGGAACATGGCATGAGTCCTCTACAAACTTTTATAGTGGAACCCTCTAGTTGTGTTGGGCATGGGTTCTTGAACACTGGAGTGTAACCCTCTACCTAGGATGAGAATGGTTCCTCCATTGACTATTAGAGCGAAACCCTCATATTGTACCATGGCATGGGTCCTCTACCTAGAAATTGTGGACCTTGACTATGCGACACAATGAAGAGGTGTGGTTTGATGTAGATTAGGACTCATGAGGAAGAGGGATGATTTCCCCACCAAGACACATTTTTACAACAAAACCTAAAATCGCGCGGGCAAGTCAGTTCTGCCCAAAGTGGATAGTATCAAGGTGTGGTGAATGAGTTCCTTAGACTTGTGTGTTCAGGGCAGATGTGTGGGATGTTGGGCATCATTTTTGGAATTTTGGAACTATTGACTACTCTTATTCTTGGGCTGAGCTATGACATAAATATCCCCTTAATCTATCTTTTGGTATTCTTTGACTGAGCGCGCACACACACACACACATCCCTCTTTTGGATCCACTTCTTGGATTTGAATGCTCTCCTTCTTGGAGAGGCGAAGATGCATGGGGTATTCAATGTGCTTTCCATGTCTAACTTCTCATGGTTGGATGAGACCACTCTCCTTCTATAGGTGGTGAATTATTGACTGGTAGTTCATCTAGTCACCGTGTTTATCCCCTTGTGCTTGGATGATCTTACATTCATTCTTGTTGGGTTGAGATGTACTCTTTCACTATACCTTGTGCATATGTTATCTTTCTCTTCTATAGTATCTCTTACTACCCCTTAAACTTGTGGGGAATCCTAATGGATATGTTTATACTCACCCTTGCATGGTATTTTCCCACATGACTCATGTCTTATGCAGATGATGAAATATGTTGATTGTGACTTTAGAGTAGATTAGAGATATTGGGTGTTTGGATTGCGTATGGTGGTCGTAGCTTGGCATTTAGGAGATTAGCTATATTATCTGTTTACTTTTATAGTTTTTTCAGGTTGGGACATATTTATGGTTGGGTGTGTATTTTACCCCTTTACTTTTTAGTTTACACCACCATACTTTCGAACTATCTAGAGGTTCATGTATGTTTGATTTACTTTATATAAGTGTTGCATCTTTTATTCTTTCCCTCTTCACTTTTTCATTTATTTAGTTGTGTACATATGTACAAGTTCTTAGTAAAATGCCTCCCTAAGTTATTTATGCCTTTGGCGCTTGTGGTCACCCCCTGGCCTATGGAGTTGGGCTTGGGGTAGTTCCGGATCGAGCCCTGGCTTGGGTCAGGTCGTGACAGATTGGTATCAGAGAAATTTCATTTCTTATGATGTTTTTCAGACATACCCCCTTAAGAGGATTGGTTGGGTTTAGGGAAACAGTGTTGAGGTGTCTTGAGTGCTGCTCTCAGTTCAAGGAATCTAGTGATGGTGCAACGATCTATGTAGCCATTCATGAGGACCTCGACTACCTGATTTTTGACTTGGAATGCCAAGACATTTGTTGCAGGGATAAATGGCACATTCATCATATAGGATTGAGTATTTGACTTTACTTCTTGATACATCTCCCCATTTTTGTTGATATATATATATACACTCATCGAACTACAATACTCCTTAATAACTTTTTGGATGCCTCTATGATGATATCCATCCAGGATACCAGTTCCAGTTCGTGATGAAGATATGATGAGCAATGAGGCCTCAGTTCAGGGTTCATCCCATGAACCCCTTCCTCCAGGTGGGAAGGTAGTAGTGAATCCCCCTATCGATTAGCAGATAGTCCCAACAGATTAGGTTGAGGATGCATGTAGGCTTAGCGCACTCTGCGAGTTCCAACGTTAGAGGCCACTGAGGTTCCACAGTGAGCCAGATCCTCAGGAAGCAAAGGATTAGCTAGAGTCAGTGGTATGTATCTTCAAGCTAATTCGAACCCCTATGGATCAGGTGGTGGAAGTAGTAGCTATCCTTTTCCACGGAGCATCTGGGCATTGGTGGAGCCTGGTTACGTAGACACATGATGAGTCGACACTCTTGTGGGACGACTTCCAGCAGCTGTTCCATGAGGAGTATTACCCATCCTGCTTATGCTCAGTCCATATCTAGAAACTTTTGGAGATAAATTAGGGAGGGATGATAATGGATGATTACACAGTGAGGTTAAAATACCTTACACATTACTCCTTTGACATGATCTGTGACATCTACTTCTGAGCACAAAAGTTTAAGCAGGGACTCCGTAGAAAGATATAAGATAACATTGTACATTTGTGCATCACCACCTATGTTGGGATGTTGGAGAGGGAATTGGTGACAAAGATATTTCTACTGGAGGGATTCCAGATAGATGGAGATGGTAGTGGGCGCTAGAGAGTTGAGTCGTCTACAACAGCTATAAGATGCCAGACAACAGGATCTCGACACAGGAGATCCTTCCATGATCAGAATCGGGCACATGTTTAGAGGTAGAATAGAGATTCAGTTCAGACTAGAGAGGTTTTGTGATTTACTTGTGATAGACAAGGTCACATGACATGATACTTCCTGACCAGACGTGTTGAGCAGCATAGGAAGATAACTAATGTACCATCAAAATAGAGGCAACGTTGTGATCAGGGATATCCCAGGTGTGGACAGGGTGGTCCCTAAGGAGGTGGGGCTAGAAGATGAGTAGGAGGAGCTACAAGTGGATGAAAACGCTATTATATCCTTCCACCACTACCACTAGGCAACCTGTGTTAGGCTCAAGGAGTTGGCGTCTAGGGCTGCGGACAACTGCATGCTTTGAATTTCTATGATCCCGCAACACATAAGATGATAAGAGGCATGATATGTGTTTATTATACCATTGCGCCAGTATTATTAGACACAATTTCCAACCATTCCTTCATCTCTATACTCCTAGCATGAGAGTTGGAACTCCCATTTGAGACACTAGCACAACAGATTTTTCTTGAGGTTCCTACAGGGAATGCTTCTTCTGTATCTTTTATCTGTCAGTAGTGTGAGCTATTTCTTGGAGGAGAGTGGTTTGTGTGGGACCTTTTGGTTGTCAAGATGAAACCATATAACATTATCTTGGGTATGGATTTAATTTTCATGGATTGAGCCCAAATATACTATCACCACAGACAAGTTAGATGCCTATGCCCATATAACATTATCTTCAGTTGTGAAGTATTATATGGACTTCTTCCCCAAGGAAGTTCTGAGACTACCTCTAAGGCAGGAGATATAATTTTGCATCGACTTGCATCCAAGTACCACTTTGATATCTTATACAACATATCGGATGGCACCGACCAACCTTCAGGAGCTATGATTGTAGTTGTAGGACCTTCATGAGAAAGGTTTCATCATACCTAGTTTGTCCCCTTGGGCATATATAATGTTGTTCATGAAAAAGGTAGGTGAGAGATTATATCTTTGCATGGATTATCGTAACCCAAACTAGACTAAGATAAAGAACAAGTACCCCTTGTCGAGGATTGAAGACCTCTTTGATCAGTTGCAGGGCGCAAGATGGTTCTCAAAGATCAGTATTATGTATGACTACCAGTATTTGTAGGTTCGCGAGGTTGATATTCCAAAGTTGGCATTTAGATATTTCTATAGAAACTGTGAGTTCCTAGTGATTCTCTTTGGTGTGACAAATTCCCCCACCTTGTTTATGTTTTTGATGAACTAGGTTTTCCAACTATACTTGGTCTAGTTTGGTGTTGTCTTCATTGATGACATACTCATATACTCTTCATGAGAGGAGAATCATGTAGAGAACTTGAGGAAAATTCTAGATTTTCTTCAAGAGCACAACTTTGTGGAAAGATCTAGAAGTTTCATTTTTGGATTCATGAGGTTCACTTTCTAGGGTATGTCATTTTTGAACAAGCTTTATCCATGGATCCAACAAATATCAAAGCAATACTTTCTTGGTATCCACCCAAGAATGTGTCAGAGGTGTGGAGATTCCTTGGATTATAAGGGAACAACAGGAGATTTTTGGAATATTTCTCTAGAATTTCATCTCCTTTTACCGCCCTAACATAGAAAGGGAGGCTGTTTACCTAGTCTGAGTAGTGCTAGAGGGCCTTTAAGGAGTTAAGGCAGAGGCTGACAAGTGCTCCAATGTTGAAACTACCAGAGGAGGGCATGAAGTTTGTAGTGTACTATGATGCCTCAAGAGTTAGGCTTAGTTTCATTTTGATTCAACAACAGACAGTTATCACATATGGGTTGATGCATTTGATACCACATGAGGAGAACTACAGAACTCATGACCTAGAGCTAAAATGGATTTTTTCGCCCTAAGTATGTAGAGACACTACCTTTTGGGGGAGTACTTTTTGGTTTACTCAGACCACTAGAGTCTTAGGTATGTCTTCACATAGAGAGACCTGAACCTAAGACAGTGACGTTGGTTGGAGTTCCCATAGGACTACAAATTTGAGATAGTATATACTATAGTTAAGGGAAACTTTGTAGTATATAAACTTAGCAGGAAGTCCCAGACTCACTTAGTAAAGGAATATTTAGAGCAGTTAGCTTCCCTATAGCTGATACTGGTGGAGCAGGTGGATAAATTTTTTCTTCAGTCGATGGTATTGACTCCTTTGCTTCTAAATCACGTGAGAGAGTCCCAACTGGGAGACATTGACTATGAGGCCTTATGTGATCAGATATCCATAGGCAACTCACTAAATGTGTAATGAAATATGTATTTATAGAATAATAATTTTTTATTTCTATTAATACTTATGAATAAGATATTAATTTTAAGTTAAAGGGGATGTTTTTTCTGATAGCATACTTGACACGCAACAACGAGCTTCTCCGAAATCTTACATCACACACAACATTGAGTTATACTGAAAAATAATACAATAATAATAATATTATTTTAAATGGTAGTTAACGCCTAACTGTTGGAATGTCGGGAATGAATAGTATCAACTGAATTTTGAAATATAGTTTACACATGTTTAAATGATGATTCATTGATTACTAAATTTATTAAAAATGGAAATAAAAACCAATTGAATATAATGGATGTGTTTTTATGAAAACCTATTTAAAAGAGAATAATTTTGTTTTCATGTCACTATTTATGGATTTTTATTTAATTAAAAATATATGATATATATTCAATTCAATTTTTTAAATTCATATTATATGTTTTCTAGATATTATATATGAATAAATTTATTTTTTTCAGATAGAAGAAGCATTTTTCTAAAAATGCAGTTTTACCGCCTTTTGATGGCGAACCATTTTTAAATCTAGTTTTGACACATTTATATTTTTTATTTGACAAAATAAAATTCTTCTTTAGAATTGGAACATAAAAATTTACTTTGGATGAAATTTTGGTATTTTTCTACTAAAGTTTATTTTTTAATAAATAGTGAAAAATATTGCATTTTAATTCAAAACTGTCTTTTAATTTAATTTATTTATATAGTTATATTGTACTTTTAATTGGTTTTAAAGTGTAATTGGATTATATTTTTATCAATTAATTAATTTTTTGGTCATTTTAAGTAATTTCACTTTGAAATTGGACATAAATGCATGTCAATCTTTTGGTAGTTTTTACTTCTTAAAAACACGCTTTTTGGTTTTGACAATGAGAATTAATTTTAAATTAGTTTCTGCAAATTTTTTATTTTGAATTTGGAAAAATTGAGTCTATATTTGGAATCCTAAGGTCCAAATTTTTTTAAATAGATAACTTTTATTTTTAGACATTATGAATAGTAACTTTAGTAAATATTTTATTTACCATGGTTAAATGGTAAATTTGGTAAATAGGGGTAAAAAAATAATATTATAATAATATTAAATTACCCTAACACATGTTCTAACCCTATTTGATGATATATTTCCAACCATGTAAATCCTTGGGTCTATTTTAGGACTCTATGGGGCCACTTTTGAGTGAAAATGACATTTAATTACTTTTAATTTAAAGTTAAGGAGAATATAACCTAAACATGTATCTTTTAGTAAAACATTTTTATATGGGGTTATATAAGTTATATTTTCTACTATAAATAGTCATTATAAATATAAAAATATTTAATACATCATGGTATTTTATTTATAATTTTTATATATCAAATAAATAAATATATTTATGACACAATGATGATGTAGTGATTACCTTATTAATGAAAGATTTAAATAAATGAGATTATAAATATTAAAATAACTTTATTTTGAAACTTTTTATGCCATAAAAGAATTTTATGGATGATTATGACTTTTTATATTTTAATTTATTAAGTTTTTTTCAAAATAATCAAGTTTTTATGGATTTTTGGAAAGTCATGATATGAATAGTATAAAAATTGACATAAATGAGTTTAAAAAAAATACTATTTTATTAAATGATATAATAGTCCTAAAAATCTAATATTAATCCAAATGACTTATATAATGTTTAAAATGTCATTAATTAATCACTTGAGGTTATATTTACATTTTATGGTAACTATATTAACCATATAGTATAAATATACAAGAAGACATGGTAATAGTTAAATTAGTTAATTATGGGTTAAAGCTAAATGATAAGGTTAAATTTGAAATCAAAACTTGTCTAAAACCTATTGTTTGAGAGTATTTAGAACAATAATAATATTATATTTTAATTAATTAAGTTTTGGACCTTTTTAAAATTAAAATTCAGTTTATAATAAAATAATCTTTCAAGACATTCCCAAAGTACCCCTCCTCCCTCTTATAAAAGGCCACCACCTCTAACCCATTACTCACACCTCTCAAGCACCTTTTCTTATCCAAAATATGATTAAATAACCTCAAAAAATTTCTATCTTCCTCATAGAAGACTTACCTTAGACATAAGGAAATTAAAGAAATCATTTTGGCTCAAATCAAAGGGAGTTACCCACTTTAAGTGGTAACATCTTCTCTAAAGTTCCTTTCCAATATTCTACTTATTCACTCCCTATTCTATTCTTATTATTTGATTACATAAAAACAACAGTATCCTAAATATACTAGGATGTTTTTATGATAAGTATTCGAGCTACACTTACACACACCCCCATCTAATGAATTTAGAACATACTATTTCTATGGATGATGAACTACTGCCTCACGAAATGATGATTGTTCAATTATCTCCTACCACCTCTCATGGTGGAAATTATGACGGATATGTATTTATATGATATATATTATGTTTATATTGTCTTTATGATTCTGTAATTTTTATTTACAACATACCTTTATGCTTTTCATGATGTGTAAACACGATAATTTCATTTGAGGAAGCGCAAACTACCGCCCCCTCAAAGTGATATGACTCATTCATGCCATGCATGGAACATATAAAGGATGGAGTTAATGAAATTATGTAACATATATAAAATATGATATTATATTGTAATTATAATATACCTATGTATCATTATGTTTTCATTCCATTAAATATGAAGTAAAAATGAAAGCAGCGTTCATGCGCACGTATAGCTTACTGTCTCCATGAACAATGCATTTCATTTATTATATCCAAATGTTATGGAATATTATAAATACATATATACTGGATATATATGATATATATATATGAATAATATTCTGGATATAATGTAATTTTGACGAAATGGAAAAATTGTAATTATAATAAGATCATTTTCAACTCAAGTACCCAATATCAACAAAACGACTAATATTAAGTTAAATAATTATGTAATTTTTATAACATGTTAATAAGTGATATAAAAGGAATAATAAACTTGAAAAAGTTTATGAAGCAAGTATAAATTAACTTAAGTTTATTATTTAGGAAATTAAATAACGAACGAGTCAAGTCGGACACGAGGTAAGAGACTTCATCTCAATCTCCTTTCATTAAGGCATATTTCGATAATATATACCTCCTTTTATACGGTGTATAATAAAACCATTTTAATTTTACTTTCATTCAAATGTAATGTTTTTTCTATGAAGCATTTTACTAAATGACAAAAGGAATGTTTTTAACGTATGCAGCGACAATGACCTCCCCATCATCGTAATCGTTACTTGGGTTCCTCTATAAAGACTTAATGTTTTTAAAAGGAAAAGAAATCCCTTATTCCCTTTTTGGGTGTTTTATTATTCAAAATGGTTTTTGAAATGGATTGAGTATTTTAATATCTTGAAATGATATCTTGTGATTACAAATTAAATTTTATTACTGAAATGTTGATATTTGCAATATTTTATGTGTTATGATTATGTAACGGTACTTGGACATTTGACGGGTGGTTACGTGATAAACCAATGATAGGTGGTTATGTGATAAACCAAATTATAGGTGGTTCAGTGATAAACCAAGGATGAGTGATTACATTATAACCTCCAATGCATTGGGTATGGAAGTCATCCATATGACTATTCCATTTAGTGATATGTGTGGAAGTCGACTGTATGGTTATTCCATTTAAGTATTTTTATGTCCCAAGTTACCTTTATATGATATATGCTATTTTCTATGAGATTTATGATAGTATTTTGGTTATAAAAAGGGTAAGAAATGAGCTTATATTTAGTGAAGTGTTTTTGCTACTTCTTTAGGGTGAAAATTATTACTTTATGATAAAGTATTAATGGTTTACATGCTATTTTGAAAAAATAATAGTTTTCCTTATTTATTTATCCCTCACTAAGATTTTTATGCTCACCCCAAGTTTTGAATTTTTTTTGTAGGACTTAAAGATGAATAGGGTCAAGGATGAGATCAAGGAAAAGTCATGCTATCTAAAACATGGAACTAGAGATGTTTATTTTTTTAATAGTTTTTGTTTTTTGAAAAAATGGATAGTGAGTAGAAGTGCCTACTTGTAATATTCAAGTTGTTATGTATAAGTTATGACCTAATTCTCTAAAGATATAAAATTTAAAAGATCCTCAATGTGAATTATTAACTTAATTCAAGATTATGTAATATTTAAGTCTAAGGCCTTAAAAAATAAATATTCTAAAGGAGGGAATCATGTCATATTATTTTAGGGGTGAATAGCGGTTCTGGTCACATTGTGGGTGGAGGTGATGTGGGAGTTCCACACTTCTCCCTTAATTGTACATCCCAGTGTGGAGAAGATGTATACAGACCTTCATTAGTAGTTTTTTTTGGTCCTACATGAGATGAATCATAGCTTAGTTCATCTCTCGGTGACTCACCTATCAACAGGTGAAAGATGAGCACCAAGTTCCTACAGGTTTGTTGCAACCCCTTGAGATATCAAAGTGGAAGTGGGATGACATATCCATGGACTTTGTCACATAATTTCTATACAAAACGAAGGGTCATGATGCCATTTAGACGATAGTTTATCGACTTAAAAAGTCAGCGCACTTCCTTACCATTAGGGAGCAGAGTTCAATGGAGAGTTTGGGGAAGTTGTACGTATGAGAGATCATTCACCTTCACGAGGTTGCCTTGACGATTGTCTCAAATCATGATGTGTGGTTTATATCACGATTGTGGAGAGGTCTATAAGATACATTTGGGACCCAAATGTATATGAGTACAAATTTTCAAACCCAAATCGATGGGAATAATGATCACACTATCTAGGTGCTAGAGGATATGTCGAGGGAATGCATGTTAAACTTCAGTTGGATCTGAGAGGATCACCTACCCTTGGTATAGTTTGTGTACAACAACAACTACCACTCTACCATCAGCATGAAACCCTTTGAGGCTCTTTATGAGATACCCTGTAGGACACCCATGTGATGGACATATATTTGTGAGTTATCTCTTGTGGGCCTAGAGTTGGTGCAAGTCACAATGGAGAAAGTCCAGGTTATCCATGAATGAACAAGGATAGTACAGAGCAGACATAAATCTCACATAGATTACCATTGTAGGCCCTTGGAGTTCGAGTAAGGAGACCACATTTTCTTGAGAGTCTCCCCACGATGTGGATTGCAGAGGTTTGTTCAGGGAGGAAAGCTATCCCCGAGGATCATCTGGCCATTCAAGATCATGTAGAGGGTTGGTGAGGTTGCTTACCACCTTTCCCTACCCCCACAGTTGGAGCGAGTGCATGGAATCTTCCACATGTTGTAGCTGAGGAGATACATGCATAACCCCATGCACGTCATCAACAGGGGAGATCTAGACATTGAGGATGGATCCACCTTTGTAGAGAACCCAGTGGTGATTGAGGATCGGTAGGAGTGAACCCTACATGGATGGACCATCCTTTTTGTTTACATGCTATGGCAGCACGAAAACATGAAAGATAGTTCCTGAGAGCAGGAGGGCCAAGTGTGATCTCATTATCCGGAGTTTTTTTCCTAGTTTTTGATTTTTGGGATGAAAATATTGAAGGAGAGAATGATATAGAGACCTTATTTTTGGATTGTAAGACTTTTAAATATTTCTATATATATTTATAGAGCTAGGTGCTGAGATGGCATGTGATTCCGAGACCTGGTGTGCTTAGAATTAATTTTATAAAAATATTAAATATTTATTATATTGAATGTGTGAATATTCTTAAAGAAAATAGGATAAATCTTAAATGTTTTATTGGATCAGAAATTTTAGACCATGGTTGAGTTTGGAACATAGTGTTTTCCCTAGGCGTGACATAAAATAAGTCGGTGCGAGATGTTCAGACCCCTCGTGTAACACCCCGGGTAAATAAAGAATATGACATCTTTATATTTATCCATATTTTTGAATCAAATATTAATATTACTTTAAAGGGGATGCTATGCACGATGGCGTACCCAATATGCAACAACGAGTTTCTTGGGAAACTTACGTTGCACACAAGTAATAAAATAATATTATTTTAAATGTTAGTTAACGAATAGCCATTGTACTGGCGGGAATGGATAGAAATAACTAAAATATGATTATATATGTTTTTAAATGTTTTTACATATACCCAATAAAAGATAAAGGCTTAAAATAGGGAAAGAGTTCAATTTTAGGCATATATACTCTAATTTTCACTAAAGGTTCACTTATCACCTTTTAATGGTGAACCGTCATTAAATATAGTTTTGATCACTCTTATACATTATTTTGGACCAAATAAAACTCTTATTAAGAATTGGGACATCAAAATTTACTTTGTGTGAATTTTTGGTATTTTTCTGACAAGGTTCATTTTTTTATAAATAGTGAAAAATACTGCATTTTACATCAAAACTGCTTTTTAATCTAATTTATTTATATGATTAGATTATCTTTTGAATTGTTCTTAATGTGTAATATGAATATATTTTTACCATTAAATCCAATAGTGGTCGTTGGAATTAATTTCACTTTGAAATCAGACTTAAACTAGTGTCAATCTTTTGATACTTATTGTTTTATAAAAACACGCTATTTGCTGTGACAGCGGGAATTAATTATTAAATTAATTAATGTGACTAATATATTTTGAATTTTGTAAAACGGACTTCATTTTTGAATTCGGAATATCAAATATATCTTAGGGTGAATTTTTGGGATTTTTCTGAAAAACTTCAATTTTTGATGAATAGTGAAACCACTAAGTGGTACTTATAAAAGCTGATTTTTTATTTAAATGAAATTTTACCACTAATGTGTATTGAATTTTGAAAATCCGACATACATGGTTGTCATTAAGAAGTAAAATGTGGTTCAATGAGATTAAAATAATTTTTTGGTGAATAGTAACTTATTAAGTTTTTAATCGCGATTAGTGGTAATTAGTGTAGTTTAAGGTAAAAATGATATTATAAGAATGTGAAAACACCATGAAACTTGTCCTACACCTATTGGATGAGTCATGGCCGACCACTACATGCCATGGGCCAACTTGGGGACCCCATGGAGCCACTTTAGTTGGAAAATGACATTAATATATTTTTATTTAATGTTAAAGTGAAAATGAAACTAACATAAATTGTTTTACTAAAACAATTTTTAAGTGGGGTTATACAAGTCCAAATTTTTATTATAAATAGTCATTGGAAAGATAAAAAGATTTCCTATATCATAGTATTTTTTTTATAATTTTTATACATAAAATAAATTAAATTATTTATGTCATAATAATGATGCAGCGATGACATCATTATTTGACGATTTAATTAAAATGGAAAGATAATGAAAAATCTACAACCTACACATGGCCAAAATCAATTGGATGAGTGTATTTCGAAGCCTTATCACCTTATCCTCGAATTCTATCAATGTGGGACCTTTTAAAACCGAAACACATTTTCAAATAAAGTAATATTTCTTTACTTTCCGAAAGTGCCCCTCCTCTCCTCTTATAAAAGGCCCCCACCTCTACCTCATTTCACACACTCTTTAAGCCTTTGGCTCGGCCAAACCCTGCCCATTTACTCTCTCCACATCCCTCTCCTCATCCTAGAGGATTCCCTTTGGGAAGAATCCTTTCAAAGGAAGCCTTTAGGCTCAAATCAAAAGGAGTTACACTTTTAAAGGTAATTCATTCTCTCATGTTCATTTGTTTTATTTTGCTTCTCCAACCCCATAAACTCTTTTTATTTACTTCTTTTGTAACAACACCAGTATCTTCAATATACTAGGATGTTGTTATAAGATTTATTCATGCTACACTATCACACAACTACATCAAATGGTTAAAGAACATACGGTTTCCGTGGATGGTGAAATTCTGCCTCCCGAAACGATGATTGTTCAATACTCATTTAATACCTTAAAAGGTGGCCATTATGATGTCACTATTTTTATATATGATATATAATATGTTTATGTTTTATTTATGCTTCTGTATTTTTCATTTTTGTCTTACCTTTGTGGCTTCCATTATGGGTATACGCGATATCTTCATTTAAGGAAGTGCGGACTACCGCCCCCTCAAAGTGATTTGATTCGTTAAATACCATATGTGGGATGTATAAAGGATGGAAATATGATATTATATATGATATTATACTGGAATTATAATATACCTTTATATCATTATTATTCCATTCTATAAAATACAAAATAGAAATGAAAGTAGCGTTCATGCGTACGTACGGCTTACCGTCTCCATGAACGGTGCATTTCATTTCTTACCTCTAAATGATTATGTAATGTTATAAATGCATGAATGTACTGGATATATATGACATATATGATATCTACATAATTAATACAATTCAGGATATAATAAACATTTGGCCACATGAACAACATGTAATTGAAAGAAGACCACTTTCGACTTAAGAACCAAATATCGGTGAAACAAATATTATTAACTTAAATGATTACATAATGTTTGTGACATGGTAATAAGTGGTATAAAAGTAATAATGAACTTTAAAAAGGGTTCTTAAGGAATTAGAAATTAACTCAAGTTTATTATTCAGGAGATTAAGGAACGATCGAGTCAAGTCGGACCCGAGGTAAGGGATCCTACAACTCTCTTTCTTTTTAAGTACACTCTTTTATGTAATTTCTTTTAAGATCATATTTCTTATGATTGGGATGTTATTTTATATTAATCCTACTGTAATTTTTATGTTCATGTGATGAGAGACCCTATTCTCTCTCATCAATCCTTTTGGAAGTTTTGAGTGGCGCCGTTAGGCTGCCGAATTTTCGTAAGGGATTTTTCATCTCACTTTTATTCTCGTGAGATTTATGCTACATTTTCCACAAATTCCATTGAGTGGTGTATATACTGCCCATTAATATACTCTTTGTGTAATATACATTCATTTATGAGTATTTACATCAATGATCTATTGTCCTTCTTTCATGGGGTGTATGTTTTGAAAGATACCCAAGTCGGTAAGGAAACCTTTCACCCTCCTCTTTTTTTAAAAGACTTCTTTTATTGGGTCTTTTAATTTACATATTTTTATGTTGGGATATGTTATAATACATCCTTATTGATGTAAATTTTATGTCCAAGTGATGAGATACACTTTTTATCTCTCATCAACTCATTTTGATGTGATGCCGTTAGGCTGTCAAGGGAACTTTTTAACCCAATTTCGATTTCTTTGGGTTCAACTTGTAGTCATTGAATGTGTCATCCATTGAATATGTGTGAATGACCTTTTATTGTTTTACACTTAATATCCACTTATATTGGGTGTATTTATATTTGTCACACATATTTTTGAGATTGATTTGTCCTTAATTTAAGGATACCTTCTTTATAAGGGATTTCATCACATTTGACATTTCTATTGAGGGTTCATTGTTGTTATGCACCAATTCACTCTTATATGGTGTATATACTGTCCGTTGGAGTATTATATCATTAATCCATTTATTCTCATGATATTATAAATTTCTGACTAAATGTTATTCCTCAATTATTGTATTCAAGTGTCTCTAATTTTGGTAAAACCCCTTTAACCAAAATATCGTTTTAAATGTTTTAATTATTTGTTCTTATTAATATCCATGTTTTCAAAATGATTTTAAGGATTTATTTATATGGATATTAATGGTTTAAAATGTTAAAAGATTCAAGGTGGTATGGGACACTTTGATTCAAAAATCTCTTTATTAAATGTTTTAAATGGTTTTGGAAATGGTTTCTTTTTGAATGGATTCATTATTTCAATATCCTAAAATGTTATATTGTGATTGAAATGTGGAAATGTTATGTTACTTTATTCATGTTTTATGTGATACGATTATGTTATGGTTATTGGGCATTGTTATGAAGAACGGGTGGTTCCGTGATAAACTAAGGGCGGGTGAGCCCGATATAGCTCTCCAATGCATTGGGTAACGCGAAGGAGTGAAACGTTAAGGTTTCTCCGAAGAGATTTAGGGAATATACTGTGATGGGTATTCCAAACGTAACCAAGAGGGTTACTCCCTACGTAAGAATGTTATGAATGCCTCAAGTTACCTTTATGTCTTATGTTTTCTATGATTTATTCATGGTTTGATGAGGTATGTTAAAGTGCCTATGTTTTATGGGTAAAGTATGATTTCATTCTTATGTATATATGAACTCATGTTTCCTTTCCATATTTTTATAACCCTTACTGAGCTTTTTATGCTCATCCCAAGTTTTTGAAATGTTTTTCACAGGTCAAGGGAAAGGTACATGATGTGATGATAGTGTCAAGGATGTTTCAAGAAAGAATCCGTGTTATATTTTAAATATGTTTCCGCTGATGGGAAGAATGAATACTGTCTTTTATGTAACCACTTTGTTTAAATGTGGAATGTAATGCAAGTTTCATGATCTAATTATCTAAAACTCTAAACCTGAAAAGATCCTCAATGGGTAATCTTGTAATAACTCAAGATTAAGTAAGGTTTAAGGCTGGGGCCTTATAGTTGGTATCATAGGTCGGTTTAGATAACTTTAGAGGTTAGGGTATTCTTTAAGCATAAGTGACATTACCATAATGGTTAGGATTTCAGAAAGAGTCATAGTTTTAGATAAAGTGAATGAGTAAGTATATCTTAGTGTTTATCTTACTCATTAGTACATGATGGTTTTGTTGATATACTCACACTGACATTCCTGTTTTTAGTGAATGGCTGGATCTCGCAGGCACCAAAGTGACAATTGGATTGAAGGAAACTGTGGTGGATCTATGATTAAGATACTAGGTAAAATGGAGGATTCAATGAGGAAACTCATGGTTGTTCTAAACCAACTATCAAGGAGTCATGATCAACCACTTCAACCTTGGTGAGTTCTCTAGTGCATTAGGTACGAGATGGCCAACTCGATGTGGAAATTCAGGTAATAATTATTAAGGTAACCATTAGGGTTTATATGATCCTTACTTTTGAGGTAATTATGGGTTATTATATGTTCTGATGGAAAATGAAAGGCATGAGATAAACTTGAGGTTAAAATATGTTATGATCATCTTTGAAGATTTTATCTCATTTTGGGGAATGTTTTAAGAATTATATAGTTTTGAAAAAAGGACAACACGCAGACCGTGTGACAACCCGTCGCGTCGGACAAAGCTGCGGGAATCGAACCCACAACCAAAGTGCGACTGGTATTTATCGCCTACCACTGGACTACGTGAAGTCCCTGGTTAGTTTGACTGATTCTTTCTAGTTATATGATTTTATGAATTAAGAGTAAGTTTATTTTGGGTTATTTATGAAAATGATTAACCTATCATGGAGGATATGTGATTAGGTTGATTAATTTTCAATGCGGGACTTTAGGAGAGACTGATGTTGTTTGGAGATAAATGTTACGATTTAACTTGGAAGACTATGTGACTAAATCCTTCAAATATTTGGGTTTCAATCTTAGTTTGGATTACTTTGAAGAATTTTATGGACAAATTGTTTATCGGATGATCCTTGTTGAACTATGGGTTTTGTTTGACAAATTTTGGAGATTAAGAATAGATTTTCTTTTTATAAAGGGTTATCCTTTTCTGGATTATCTGACCTTGTACTAACCTTTTTGGTTTTGGTTATGGTTTAGGTCTAAAGATATGGGAAGTATATAGTTCTCTTTTGTGGATTAGGTGATTCTCTAGAAGTTGATTATAGTACTCTTAATGTGAACAAGTCTTCCTAAATACTCGTCTTTTGGAAAAAAATATGAGTTTGACTAAGGAATCTAGTAAAAGTTGAAAGTCAACATGATAAGTGATTATGCTTCCTTATGAATAAATTCCTCAATAAAAAGTAACTTAAAACAAAAATGTTGTCTATTAACTTTTCCTACTGGGGAACCCAACACCGTTTAACCCATCACAAGTTTGTGATTTTCTCATTGTTAACTTTCTCCTAAACATGTTTTCTATCACTCTCCATCAGAACATGACCCTATGTTTTTTCCTCCATGTCCATATTTTCATACTTGGAATCCTAGTATGGGTTAACTCGGGTGACCTCTGTGCTAATCTTTCTTTATTTTAAAGTGATTGTTTTACCGACTCTTGTTCCGATGTGGGACTTTCAAGGATGTTTCCAAGCCCAATTTTAAAATTGCGAGGACGCAATTCCCAAAAGGGGGGAAGGATGTAACACCCCGGGTAAATAAAGAATATGACATCTTTATATTTATCCATATTTGTGAATCAAATATTAATATTACTTTAAAGGGGATGCTATGCACGATGGCGTACCCAATATGCAACAACGAGTTTCTTGGGAAACTTACGTTGCACACAAGTAATAAAATAATATTATTTTAAATGTTAGTTAACGAATAGCCATTGTACTGGAGGGAATGGATAGAAATAACTAAAATATGATTATATATGTTTTTAAATGTTTTTACATATACCCAATAAAAGATAAAGGCTTAAAATACGGAAAGAGTTCAATTTTAGGCATATATACTCTAATTTTCACTAAAGGTTCACTTATCACCTTTTAATGGTGAACCGTCATTAAATATAGTTTTGATCACTCTTATACATTATTTTGTACCAAATAAAACTCTTATTAAGAATTGGGACATCAAAATTTACTTTGTGTGAATTTTTGGTATTTTTCTGACAAGGTTCATTTTTTTATAAATAGTGAAAAATACTGCATTTTACATCAAAACTGCTTTTTAATCTAATTTATTTATATGATTAGATTATCTTTTGAATTGGTCTTAATGTGTAATATGAATATATTTTTACCATTAAATCCAATAGTGGTCGTTGGAATTAATTTCACTTTGAAATCAGACTTAAACTAGTGTCAATCTTTTGATACTTATTGTTTTATAAAAACACGCTATTTGCTGTGACAGCGGGAATTAATTATTAAATTAATTAATGTGACTAATATATTTTGAATTTTGTAAAACAGACTTCATTTTTGAATTCGGAATATCAAATATAGCTTAGGGTGAATTTTTGGGATTTTTCTGAAAAACTTCAATTTTTGATGAATAGTGAAACCACTAAGTGGTACTTATAAAAGCTGATTTTTTGTTTAAATGAAATTTTACCACTAATGTGTATTGAATTTTGAAAATCCGACATACATGGTTGTAATTAAGAAGTAAAATGTGGTTCAATGAGATTAAAATAATTTTTTGGTGAATAGTAACTTATTAAGTTTTTAATCGCGATTAGTGGTAATTAGTGTAGTTTAAGGTAAAAATGATATTATAAGAATGTGAAAACACCATGACACTTTTCCTACACCTATTGGATGAGTCATGGCCGACCAAGACAAGCCATGGGACAACTTGGGGACCCCATGGAGCCACTTTAGTTGGAAAATGATATTAATATATTTTTATTTAATGTTAAAGTGAAAATGAAACTAACATAAATTGTTTTACTAAAACAATTTTTAAGTGGGGTTATACAAGTCCAAATTTTGATTATAAATAGTCATTGGAAAGCTAAAAAGATTTCCTATATCATAGTATTTTTTTATAATTTTTAGACATAAAAGAAATTAAATTATTTATGTCATAATAATGATGCAGCGATGACATCATTATTTGACGATTTAATTAAAATGGAAAGATAATGAAAAATCTACAACCTACACATGGACAAAACCAATTGGATGAGTGTATTTCGAAGACTTATCACCTTATCCTCGAATTCTATCAATGTGGGACCTTTTAAAACCGAAACACATTTTCAAATAAAGTAATATTTCTTTACTTTCCAAAAGTGCCCCTCCTCTCCTCTTATAAAAGGCCCCCACCTCTACCTCATTTCACACACTCTTTAAGCCTTTGGATCGGCCAAACCCTGACAATTTACTCTCTCCACATCCCTCTACTCATCCTAGAGGATTCCCTTTGGGCAGAATCCTTTCAAAGGAAGCCTTTAGGCTCAAATCAAAAGGAGTTACACTTTTAAAGGTAATTCATTCTCTCATGTTCATTTGTTTTATTTTGCTTCTCCAACCCCCTAAACTCTTTTTATTTACTTCTTTTGTAACAAAACCAGTATCTTCAATATACTAGGATGTTGTTATAAGATTTATTCATGCTACACTATCACACAACTACATCAAATGGTTAAATAACATACGGTTTCCGTGGATGGTGAAATTCTGCCTCCCGAAACGATGATTGTTCAATACTCATTTAACACCTTCAAAGGTGGCCATTATGATGTCATTATTTTTATATATGATATATAATATGTTTATGTTTTATTTATTATTCTGTATTTTTCATTTTTGTCTTACCTTTGTGGCTTCCATTATGGGTATACGCGATATCTTCATTTAAGGAAGTGCGGACTACCGCCCCCTCAAAGTGATTTGATTCGTTAAATACCATATGTGGGATGTATAAAGGATGGAAATATGATATTATATATGATATTATACTGGAATTATAATATACCTTTATATCATTATTATTCCATTCTATAAAATACGAAATAGAAATGAAAGTAGCGTTCATGCGTACGTACGGCTTACCGTCTCCATGAACGGTGCATTTCATTTCTTACCTCTAAATGATTATGTAATGTTATAAATGCATGCATGTACTGGATATATATGACATATATGATATCTACATAATGAATACAATTCAGGATATAATAAACATTTGGCCACATGAACAACATGTAATTGAAAGAAGACCACTTTCGACTTAAGAACCAAATATCGGCAAAACAAATATTATTAACTTAAATGATTACATAATGTTTGTGACATGGTAATAAGTGGTATAAAAGTAATAATTAACTTTAAAAAGGGTTCTTAAGGAATTAGAAATTAACTCAAGTTTATTATTCAGGAGATTAAGGAACGATCGAGTCAAGTCGGACCCGAGGTAAGGGATCCTACAACTCTCTTTCTTTTTAAGTACACTCTTTTATGTAATTTCTTTTAAGCTCATATTTCTTATGATTGGGATGTTATTTTATATTACTCATACTGTAATTTTTATGTTAATGTGATGAGAGACCCTATTCTCTCTCATCAATCCTTTTGGAAGTTTTGAGTGGCGCCGTTAGGCTGCCGAATTTTCGTAAGGGATTTTTCATCTCACTTTTATTCTCGTGAGATTTATGCTACATTTTCCACAAATTCCATTGAGTGGAGTATATACTGCCCATTATTATACTCTTTGTGTAATATACATTCATTTATGAGTATTTACATCAATGATCTATTGTCCTTCTTTCATTGGGTGTATGTTTTGAAAGATACCCAAGTCGGTAAGGGAACCTTTCACCCTCCTCTTTTTTTTAAAAGACTTCTTTTATTGGGTCTTTTAATTTACATATTTTTATGTTGGGATATGTTCTCATACATCCTTATTGATGTAAATTTTATGTCCAAGTGATGAGATACACTTTTTATCTCTCATCAACTCATTTTGATGTGATGCCGTTAGGCTGTCAAGGGAACTTTTTAACCCAATTTCGATTTCTTTGGGTTCAACTTGTAGTCATTGAATGTGTCATCCATTGAATATGTGTGAATGACCTTTTATTGTTTTACACTTAATATCCACTTATATTGGGTGTATTTATATTTGTCACACATATTTTTGAGATTGATTTGTCCTTAATTTAAGGATACCTTCTTTATAAGGGATTTCATCACATTTGACATTTCTATTGAGGGTTCATTGTTGTTATGCACCAATTCACTCTTATATGGTGTATATACTGTCCGTTGGAGTATTATATCATGAATCCATTTATTCTCATGATATTATAAAGTTCTGACTAAATGTTATTCCTCAATTATTGTATTCAAGTGTCTCTAATTTTGGTAAAACCCCTTTAACCAAAATATCGTTTTAAATGTTTTAATTATTTGTTCTTATTAATATCCATGTTTTCAAAATGGTTTTAAGGATTTATTTATATGGATATTAATGGTTTAAAATGTTAAAATATTCAAGGTGGTATGGGACACTTTGATTCAAAAATCTCTTTATTAAATGTTTTAAATGGTTTTGGAAATGGTTTCTTTTTGAATGGATTCATTATTTCAATATCCTAAAATGTTATATTGTGATTGAAATGTGGAAATGTTATGTTACTTTATTCATGTTTTATGTGATACGATTATGTTATGGTTCTTGGGCATTGTTATGAAGAACGGGTGGTTCCGTGATAAACTAAGGGCGGGTGAGCCCGATATAGCTCTCCAATGCATTGGGTAACGTGAAGGAGTGAAACATTAAGGTTTCTCCGAAGAGATTTAGGGAATATACTGTGATGGGTATTCCAAACGTAACCAAGAGGGTTACTCCCTACATAAGAATGTTATGAATGCCTCAAGTTACCTTTATGTCTTATGTTTTCTATGATTTATTCATGGTTTGATGAGGTATGTTAAAGTGCCTATGTTTTATGGGTAAAGTATGATTTCATTCTTATGTATATATGAACTCATGTTTCCTCTCCATATTTTTATAACCCTTACTGAGCTTTTTATGCTCATCCCAAGTTTTTGAAATGTTTTTCACAGGTCAAGGGAAAGGTACATGATGTGATGATAGTGTCAAGGATGTTTCAAGAAAGAATCTGTGTTATATTTTAAATATGTTTCCGCTGATGGGAAGAATGAATACTGTCTTTTATGTAACCACTTTGTTTAAATGTGGAATGTAATGCAAGTTTCATGATCTAATTCTCTAAAACTCTAAACCTGAAAAGATCCTCAATGGGTAATCTTGTAATAACTCAAGATTAAGTAAGGTTTAAGGCTGGGGCCTTATACCTCGCTCATTGGTGGTGTGTTTAATAAATGAATGAATGAATTATTTAACTAATTAGTTTATTTTTAGTGCAAAAAATAAATTTATAAATATATCACCCTGGAAAAACTTTCTAGGGTTAGCTCATAATTTTTGGAATCACCGGCGAGAGATCCTTCCTCCCTTTGATGAATGACGATGAAACTTCAGAATCGAGTAAATCAAGATGCAATGAACGCAACAGCTCCTCCCAAATCCTTGGATAATGCATTATTAATCAAATATTGATCCAAAACTAAGGTAGGGATCATCAATTGGTGTTTTTTCCACCCTTTAATTAAATGTTTGAGAAGATTCATCCTTTTTCTTGGATCTACACCAATTGTAGACTTTGAACGTGCTCATGAGCTGGAATCTCAATTTGTATCAATTGTTTATCTAACCATGGATGTCTATTCTTGATTTTGTCTAAGAATGCTTATATAATGATGTTTAAATATTGGTTTTGGGTGCTTTTCTCCCTCGATTATTCATGATCTTCACCGGTTAGATCTCTGTAGTCCCAACTCGACTTTTCCGGGCGGTACTGAGCTCGATCGGACCCTCAGATTCTTGGTAGATCAACGAAACGAGAACATTTTTACAAAAAGAGCATAGATCTAGAATTTTTGAAAGTCAAGGATGACTGATTTGGTTATTATAGATCAATATCTTGATGAACAGAGGTGTGGTAGCATGCAGAATGAATGAAAAAACCCCCATGGATGATCGAAGGCCATTTTATGGTGAGCGATGACTAAGATCCACAATATACGACCAGATACAAATTTTTGAGATAGATTCAAGGAGAAATCTGAAGTGGTTTGGACAGATTCAAATCATGGGATAAGATCTAAGATTTTTTTTGAAAATCCCAACTACATGCCATGTTCCAAGATAAGAACATGACCTGTAGCATTTCATCTGTGGCAGTTGGGGTCTTGGAAATCCATAAGGATGGAATGACATATACATCACAGACACACTATGTACCACCTTCCTATGTGAGTAAGATGTGTGACAAATCACATATCTAGGCACACCCCATGTACTAAGTACATGACACATGCGGATTACACAGGTGGTACCCCATGTGGATCGACATGCCACGTACCAAAGTATATAGACTCGAGGTCTAGTACACGAACATGGCCGGCAGACATAGACTCAGTCCTGATTAGCCTGGACATACCGTGTAGTCCACCTACACAGCGTGTACTACTACATAGGATGAAGCAATGTGTCGGCTAGGGACATGGGAAGACTGTGAAGTGGGACCACATGTCATGTGGGTCCCATCACATGCTATTTACCCCTTAAGATCTTCATAGAAAACTTCAAACATCCATATCTCCTTCATTTGAACATGTATTTTGGCCCGTGAGTAGCCTATACTAAGTGTTTTTTCACGTAGAATGTGATGGTTCCCTCATTTGTGGATTTCGAGATACAATGTAGAATGTTTTAGGTATGAAACCTTCTGAGATGATGCTCGATGATAATAGTGGAAAAACAGGATCACTGAGGCTTACTCCTGAGTGGAACCCTCTAGCTGGGTTGGGTATAGGTCCTCAATGACTTCTAGAGTAGAACCCTCCAACTAGGCTAGGCACGAGTCCTCTAAAAACTCTAGAGTGGAACCCTCCAGCTAGGCTGGACATGGGTACTTGAAAAATTTTAGAGTGGAACCCTCCGATTGGTCTAGTTATGGGTCCTCTACCGAATCCTAGAGTGGAACCCTCCTGTTGGCACATGGAATGGGTCCTCTACAAACTTCTAGAGTGGAACCCTCTAGTTGGGCTGGGCATGGGTTCTTAACCACAAGAGTGGAAACCTTAGGCTGGGCTGGGCATGGGTCCTCCATAAACTATTAGAGTGGAACCCTCCTATTATACCAGGGCATGAGTTCTCTACCAAAAAATTGTGGCCCTTGACTATGTGACATAGTTATGAGGCATGTTTTGATGTAGCTTTGGACTCACAAGGAAAAGGGACACTTTCCCAAACAAGATTCATTTTTAAGACGTGAGATAAAACCATGTGGGTGAGTCAGTGCCACCCAAAGTGGATAGTATCAAGGTGTGGTGAATGAGTTCCTTAGACTTGTGTGTTTAGGGAAAACACACGAGATTCTGGGCATTGTTGTTGGACTTTTGGAACCATTTTCTACTCTTCTTCTTGGTCCGAGCTACGAGATAGAGATCCCCCTACTCTCTCATTTGGTATTTTTGACTGAGAATATATATATATATATATATATATATATCCTTCTTATGTATCCACTTATTGGATTTGGACACTCTCCTTCTAGGAGAGATGAAGACACATAGGGTATGCCATGTGTTTTCTATGTCTAGATTCTCATGGTTAGATGAGTCTACTCTCCTGCTATTGGAGGTGAAGGATAAAAGGGTAGTTCATATACTCACTATGTTTATCCCCTTGATCTTGGATGGGATTACTTTCATTCTTTTTGGGTTGATCTTTACTCTTTCACTATACCATGTGCATATGCTATCTTTGTCATATATCCATCCCTTACTGCCCCCTTTTAGATTTTAGGGAATTCTATTGGGTATTTTTATACCCACCCTTTCATGGGATTTGCCCGCATGACTCATGTATTATACAGATGATGGAACAGGTTTACCGTGACTTTAGAGGAGCTTAGAGATACGGGGTGCTTGGACTGTGTATGGTGGTCATAGCTGGTGATTTAGGATAAAGGCTCTCTCAACTATTTACTTTTCTAGTTTTGTTAGGTTGGGACATCTTTCTGGTTGGGTGTGTATTTTCCCCTTTACTTTTCAGTTTACACTACCGTAATTTTGTTCTATCTAGAGGTTCAAGCATGTTTGGTTTAATTTATAGAAGTTTTTCATATTTTCTTCTTTCCCTATGCACTTACTAATTGATTTTTTTTTGTGTGCATGTGTCCAAGTTCTTAGGCAATTTCCTCTCTGAGTTAGTTGTGCCTTCAACACTTTTCACCACCCCCTATCTTATGGAGGTAGGCTTGGAGTAGTTGCAGCTCAGGCCCTGTCTTGGGTTGGGTCATGACACACCACATGATTCAACTAGAAATGGTTTACACAAATTTGTATGAACTAATTCAAGAATCTCCTTGTCCCTTTCACTTTTCCCACTAAAGGGGGATTTGGTCCTTTTCCCTTGCAATCTTTCATGAAAAAAACCAAGTGGTTTTATTTCAAAGGAATCTAAATATCCATATTGATGTAATTTAGTCAAATTCATTTCATTTACATGACCTATATGGTGATACCAATGATTTCTATGGTATGAGTCATCCAATGTGTTTTTGTTATCAATTTCAATTACTTAGATCATGTAATCCAACACATAAATATAGTTATTTAAATGTTTCTTACCATAATAAATGACATCCTTATAAAAGTAGAAACATTTATTTACAAACATGATAAGAAAACATTTTTTATCAAATATGGATATATAAATAATGTTTTTTTTCAATGGATAGAATATAATAACAACACTTTAAAACCAATATCATTCCTATCGGCAACGTGAGGTGGTAGTCCCCCATAACCACTACAGTAAGTCTAGCTTGGTTGGATGCTCATAGATCTACCCCCATTAGTCAATCTACTTTAATCTACTTGGTTACTATATTTTAATAAATACATGAGCTCTATAAGTTATATCTAATACAAAATTTATAGAAATAGATAAATTTCACTCGATAAAAAATATATATGAATCTTCTCCTTTCCTCTTTTCATGGGTATTGTTTTTCTTCGAGTGGACCATCTTCCTACATGAAAAACAAACAAAATCTTGTTACCTTTTCTTTACCTCGACCATTTTATTCTTATTAGGGTTTTATAAAGAATATTTGGGCTTATAGATCTTCCCATGGCCTTTAATTTTTTCACCATAAGGATGGAAGGATTTTCACACTTCATCTCCTTATCACCATGGTGAGATGGAGTGATATGAATTATAAGAGACTTATCTTGGTTGTTTATATTAAAATTAATGACAAATTTAGATAATCTATGTGGAAGTGATGTAATAATGGGTTTGATTCATAGTTATTTATGAAATTTAAACCATAGAACCTCTAGGGGATCAATATAGCCAATGATTTTGAATACATTAGGCCCAACTAGTTCATATTTTCCGTTTTATCTTAGAAAGAGTGCCTTGGATATCCAAAATCATTCCTATCTAGCTCTATCCTAGTATATGCTATGGAGACGCTTGAGCATGATATAATAATCCATGTCTTTATGAGACTTCATGAGTTTAATAAACATGGATGAAATAATTAAACACTTAACATTGACCATGTTACTCATGGGTTTATCATTAAAAAAAAACTCATCATAACTTGCCTAATTTGCACAAAGATTAGGTAATGAGGATTCAAGAGCATAAGATTTATGTTCATGGAGAAAAAACCATATAAGTATGAACCATTATGGGAAGTTATTGTAAGATATTGACATTTTATATGAAGTTTTAAACCATTAAATTTAAGTATAAATCTTTTTTTCCTTTCTAATGTAAGTCCTTAATGGTTTAAGAAAGGTTTCGAGAGATTTTAGGTCTCATTTAAATCTCGAATATCTAGTTTTTTGAGGAAGAGGTAGAGGCACATAGTTAGTGCACAGTTAATATTAACCGTGCAAGTCAACCCTACTTCAATGTAAGAGGAAAATAATGGTTTATAAATCATGTGAGGTAGGATTCATGGTCATGAAATGGGATATAAAGAAACATTAAGGGGATCCACATGGTTTGTGCATGGTTTTTAAAACCATGCACCTAACTTACACATTTAGTGCCACGTAACCAGTACAAGGTCATGGTTAGGCACACGATTTGGAAAACCATGTGCCCAAACCATGAAACCTATAAAAAATGTGTGAAATATTTCTTTTTTCCTATTCCTTGTTTAATAATTAAACCCTTATTTATACTCATTTTTCATAGATTCTACCCCACATTTGACCCCACTTATACTCTCGTCCTAGGATTGGAGATATCCTCTTACTCCGAGATTAGAATCATTCACCATCAGTAACATTAGACCCATATCAATAAGCTCTACAATCTGATTGCTTTATCCCTCTACTTATTTTATCATATGGATTTCTAAATCCATGAAAGCTAATATGCTATATTTTCAGGGTGTTCATATATTTCATTGAATTCTCCTATTCTAGACCAAATTAGAAGATGATATCAGACAAGGAGTATTATCCCAATATAAGGTAGGTGGTCCCACGCTTTTCCCATAATATTGCATTGTCTATATATTTCACCATTGTGTTATGCACCGGGCCTTTTGCGCATCGATTTATAAAGTGAATTTATATTAAATATAATATATGGGGTTGTGTTTATAGAACTTATGTGACTCATAATCACCGATGAGGGTTAAGGATTCTATCTTAGAAAACCCCATTGTGCGTGTTTCTATGTTAGATGATACAACTATGAGTTACTTATGAATTGATTCACCTTCCATGGTGTGTTCTTTACCCCTTGTAATAGAGAGGTTATAATTAAATAAATTGAATTGATATAAAGTATTTAATCCATAACATGCTTTCTAAACCTAGGATATGTAATTAAACCACCTTATGTGGTGAGTTATAATTATTAATTTTTAATGAAATGGTCAATTGAATTAAATGATATGTTAAATGGTATGGTAAGATTGAGAGCCTATGACCATTCAACATGCCATGTCATGGGTTCCAACTCTGAATGCTAAGAATGGAATCATTAGGATTATTGAATTTAAATGACTTATAAATGGAATTATATCATGTCATGGGAAATATATGGGTTTTTATATGAATTTCATGGATAAGAACACTTGGTGGGGTGATTATGTTATCCCACGAGTGACACTTAGGTTCCTTACATGGAATCCAAGGATGAACTATGAGGGAAGTGATTTATATTACAACAAGAATGACACTTGGGTTACCTATGTTGAATTCAATGGATGGAATAATAGGAAGACTATTGTATACAATTCCTAGAAAGATACATGGGTTCTTATGAGGCATTCCATGGATGGACTTGTAGGGTGATGGGTTCATTCTACACCTGGTGGGATACCTATGATCCAATTATAAAATTCCTTGGATAGGATTAGGTTTACAATTAATTAATTGATTAATTAATCCAAGTGACATTTTTTCCAAGTCAAAGAACATAATTGGTTTTGGTCAGTACATTACATACATGAAGACCTTGTTATATTCCTTTATCAAGTGTAATGACATGGTACGTGTTCATCCCTTATACTAAAATGATCCATGGGGGATTCCTTGGTTTTGATCTGGGTTCTGATCCTTATTATAAATTGAAATCATAATTTTTATCATTTAGAGACATTTAGGTCTAAGATGAAGCATTTGGTATCTGACGAGTTCCCAGTTTGTAAATCGATCTGAAATATGATTTATGTATTTTGTACCTAGTTTATATTATTATCTCTATAATGGTTCATTATATATTCACTGACTGGATAGAATTGAGACACCATTGGTGGTGTCCAACTAAGTATATCTCACACCCTATTTGGGCTCCTGATTGGAACCCAAAAAGACTTCATGTATTAAGGTAGGGACATAGAAACGTGACCTTCCATGGATGCTTGATTTATCTTTACCAGGATAGATTATGGGAGTAGAAGACTGATCTTATGCTTGTGATTCTATTGGGGAGAGATTTTGATCTATTTTTCATCTTTATATATCTTGTTGTATATGCATGATCATCATTATCTTATGTAATACCATTTTTTATATCAGTATGATAGGGTCAAAATCATTTTTTATATGACGTTGGATATGGTTTCTTCCTGTTTATCTTTGATATTTGGATGATTTAATTATTCCGATACTCATTATTTATACATTATGCTTCTTCTATTTATTTGTTATTATTATACTATTTTCCACACTCTAATCATGAGGGTATATTCTCCCTATAATACTCTTATGAACCCTCTCTATTAGTTGATAACCTTTGGCATCTAGAGCGATGCACTTGAGACCATGTGGTCATCGGTTCGGCTACTGTTACCGAGTGACATGGGTTAGGATGTCACAAAATGGTATCAATGAGTTTTCTTTTCCTTTTTATCTCACTATTGGGTTATTAGACTGGAGAATAGGAAGGTGTAAAAATTTGGAAATGACCCTATGTGTGGGAGTAACTAACCCACATACATGAAAATGGAAAATTACCTGGGATGTGATATTGCTATTCTGAATTATTCCTATTATAGTTGTATTTATTTCACCACTGGGTGACACACTTGATATGTGTAGTTTATTATCATTTTTATGGAGTTACTTTTAACCTTGGATCAATACGAAAATGATGTATTGGGCTAATGAATCATTATAGGAACTTGAGAATTTATATTTCATGTATATATCATTCCATGTTTATATTATTTTGAGCATTTCCTGATTCATATTATTAGTGCCTGGATTACTATTTTAGAATTTTTCTAACGTTTTATGTTGGGAGTGAATAAGTAATTGGTTATTAAAGTGCCTTAAATAACCTAAACATCATTTTCTCAAATATCATGATGTTTTTACCTTAATTATCCTATTACGACATGTTTGAGCCATTGGCCATTGGTTGCATGGGCTAAAACGTTCTTATGGTTGCAATTAAATAGATGTAAAATTTAAACTTATAAATTGTATGGTAATGTATAAATTAGGAATAATGATCCATATAATTCAACCATTATAAATTGATTTGTTATATTCTAAAACTAAAGGTAAAGACCTAGTTGTAGTTACATGACATGCCAATTGTGTCTTATAAAGCATAGTACTTTATAATTTGAGAATGGTGACTCAACTAATTGGACCATTTTATACATAAATAAGAATAAACTATTGAATACTAAAAATAAATGACATGATTTCCATTAAATGGTGATTCATATTGTAATATAAAGGGTGTTTTATTAAATAACACACGATTAACACATTGTATTTAGCACATCCTGATGTGAAATAGAGAACTTTAACCCGAACAAACCTTATAAGTGGAAAGTAGGTAGCATCTCTCATGATTCCTTAAGGTCTTATATGTCACATAGACCTGGATTTAGGAGCATGCAGAGGGGGTGTGATTCTTATATTGGAAGATTTGTACCTATCATATTATTATGTATGTAATCTATATCATTATCATATTCTTTTATGATTTATGTGCTTGGAATCATTAGAGTTATACCACCACAACAACCTTTGGTCATGCACCAGGAGGGTGGCGATGACCATGATCCAGAGGTGGTGGGTCCTGATCCACCAGTGATACCTCTTATAGTTCCACGTTCAACACCTCCCATTATACCTGACTAGGGAATTAATTCCCAGTTTCTAGAGGGATTCTTATAGATCATATATACTATGTGGGAATCCCTGTGACCTACCCCTACTATGACAGAGTTTATGTGATATTTTTAACAGCATCATCCACTCATGTTTTTAGGGGATGGTGGTCCATAAGCTGCAGATTCATGGATATATTCCATGATAATGATTTTAAGTATCTTTAGGCACCTCATTATAGTAAGTAAATCTATACACATATATAATTTTAGATTCTTCCAAGTGATGGTGGAAATTTTTTACCAAGGGATATTGTCATCAAGATATGTCTTGGATGGATTTATAGATGACCTTCTATGATTATTTTTATCCTGAGAATCTTATGGATGAAAGATCCAAATAGTTAGACTACTTTATATGTTATGGTATACTCCTCACATTTCATGGAACTCCATCACTTTTCACCAATCCTTCCTGGTGACAAGTTATCTAGGGTTGGGTGATTTGAGGATAACCTCATGCATGAAATAAAATCATAGGTAAACTTATTATATTTGACCACCGTATATGGGATATTGAATTAAGAACTCATTAAAAATTTTAACTTGATTGATGTTAAAGGTTTAATTAATGATTATCCAACTCATAGACCCGTAACTACTTCGATTAGCAGTTGGAAGCACTGTTTTGAGCCTTTTCGTGGAAAAAACAACACCAAAAATGTGCTCTTATGTAGTTAGGTGGCATGTTATCATTGTTATAGTCATAGAAATATAAAGACCATATGTATTAAGGACCCATTTGAAAGCAAACAATGCTTTGAAAGAAAAAGAGGGATTTTTAAAAAGGGTGTTTCATGAAAGATACTTATGAAAAAATAATTCAAGATGGGCAAAAATTATTGGAATGTATTAAAGAATCATAAATATAACTACATGATGAAAAAAATAATCTTCATGTTCTTTGATATAGAAGTAAACTTCATGTCGATAAACTGAGAAATATTTCACCTAAAGTAGTGAGAAAGGGGGAGTCAAAGGCAGTGATCTGAGAGAGGTAGTGTTTCATAAAAAAAATTCTTGTAAATGCAGTGTTCTAAAAATAGAGTGACTATGTATAATCAATTGAAATCCACAAAATATAACGATTCTTATTGAATTAAGGTATTAATAACACACTATCGATGTATGATCCTTTTACTATCCCTTAGTGGTGAACCAAGTAAAAATGACGTGTCGTGTTTATATTTTTGAAAATGGGTTTCTGGTAATCGTAAATTTCTATCAGATAGGTTTAACAAGTTCCTACCAATATGGGGATAAGATCTATCTTATTAAAAGAAAAATATGACACAGTGATTCACCCCTCCCATATTAGGGTGTTTTGAGGTATAAAAAGTGACATCACAGGGAAAAGGTTATAGGCGTTAATTCTTTCTTCTATTTTTTATGGAGAATTTAGTTAATGTTAGTTGGGTTCCCCATTTTATGGAAGAAACATCTAGATTTGGAAGAATAGAATGAGATATAATCTTCAATATCTTGGGTTTGAAGTTATCTATTCCACAATTCAAGGGATGAAACTTAGTGATGTGATAGGACTTTCAATGACTGAACAGATAGGAAAATGCTTGATGTAGATGCGAAAGCTCAAAATTATCTTACTACAAAACTATATAATAAAATCTATTTGAAGGAGGTGAGTTTTATTATATATAAGGACTTGTGGGAGGAATTGGAAAATATATAAGAAGGTTATAAAAAAGTTATGGTGGCCAAACATCATGTTTTTGACAATTAGTTTTATGATATGAAAATGTATCAAGATGAAAATAAAGATTGTTTCTTAAATCGAATTAATAAAGTTATTGGATACATTCATGTACTTGGTGAAGAAATTAAGGATATTTACATTATGAATAAAATATTGGGAATTCTTCCACCTATATATAATCAAAAGGTTTCAACCCTTAAGGAAAGGGATCTATATAACCTTTCTCTTTATGACCTGCTAAGAAGTATTGTGTATTATGAAATGATAGTCAAACTAGAATATGAAACAATTTGAGTAAGGAAATTCCATTTAGTTCCATGGTATAACTTAACATTAGAAAAGGTAGTGATGATAGAGATGATATGGATGACGAACTTCTCTTTTTTCCAAAAAATTCATGACATGAAAAGGGAGATTTTAAGGAAAGATTTATTTATCTTTTTTTGGGTGTGGTAAAGTAGGTCACATTGATACTCAGTTCTCAAGACAATTTGATGATGTAAAAAGTGATGCAAAAATCATACAGATACCTCATAGGTGGTTATCACAAAAGGGAAACTTCAAACCATGAATGAAATTATATAGTAAGTGATTAATTTTCAAAGAGGAATAATATGATAATGACTTTTTGGAGGATTTAGAGCTAGATTTTAAATCTAATGACGAGTATTCCATGATGGCTATATTTGAAATGGTAGAACCTATGAATGAGGATGAAAATATGTTAAATGGTTTTATCAATATCATGGTGGAACTTGAGTGTTCTCTTGATGAGCATGAGATTCAAATAATTACAAATATAATGATTGGAGCCTTCTTAAAGGATACATTAGTGTATATGGTTCATCTTGAAGAAGATATTGATCGAATACAAGGAGAGGTTGAAGAATATTTTGAATCCATTGATATCTCAGAAGTAGTTATAGATTTTAAAATATGTATTAAATAAGATTAAAAATATATTAATGACCATACATAAATATTAGAGGAAAAGGCTAAGATAGTTTAGGTCCATTAGGAAGAAGTCATTACCTTAAGGAGTAAAATGAAAACTAAATAAAAATTTATGGAAATGTAGAAGAAATTATAGTTTGTAAGGTTTTATAGTGTAGAGATTTTGGAAAGAATTAAATGTGTTTAAAAAGAAGTAGAGAAATCCTTGAATTATCAATGATATAAATTTATGGGAAGAAGTGGAATTTGTGGTGATGTAGAAAAATCAAAGGCTAGAAACGAGATGATCCAAAACAAAAGGAAGAATAATGTTAAACATATCACAAAGTCACTTGATGTCCCAACAAAGACAACTTCAAACCAAATAGATAAGAGAGATGAAAATAATTATAAATTATCTAGAGATGATCACCGACCAACTAAATATACAAAATAAGTATAAAAGTGGAGGAATGAAAGTGAGAATATATTTCCTCTTATGAAATGTTAGTTTTGTGGATTTTTGGGCTATACCATGTATTACTATAGAGATACAAGGAGTTATATGAATAGGGAATCACATGGTAGTCAAAAAAGAATAATGAGACCATATCTTTCATCTTATAGAAGAAATAATTTATATGTATATGTTCTTCACTAATCTAACTTTTTCTATAAATATATTCAATACATGTAGAGGATGGGTGAAAACCATAACTATAAAACTCTGAGACAAGTCAATAATATTCAACTAATAAGAATTATCCTTAAAAATAAATATTATACTATAGAAGATTAATATGATTAGGATTCAATCGTTAATTTTGAAAATATATTAGAGAGTCCATTTTATGCCTCCACTTAATCAGGTATCCCATGGAAGGGAAAAAAAGATTGAGAAATCCAACATGGAAGAGATCATTATTAAAGGTACAAAGAATAGTAGAACCTAGATTCATTTCAATGGATGATCATCCAACATGATAGGAAATTAATATTTTTTGAAAAATGTTAAGTAAAAGGTTTATGGAATAGTGATGTTTGGAAATAATGGTGCCTTAATGATCAATGGTAGTGGAATCAAAAAATTATCAAATGATGAGCCAATAAAAATGGAATTTCTCTATGTGGATGGCTTGTACCCCAGTTTCATGACTATGAGTCAAATATGTAACTCTAGAATGTTAGTGAAATTTAATCAAAAAGGGTGAACCATAAAAGGAAAGATAGGTAATTCTATCATGAATGGCTGGAGGACAAATGATAATTTATACTAGGTAGATAGTAAATAAAAAACTCGTTTCTTAAAAATTGAAGAGGAAAACAAATTATGAAACTAAAGGTTGGGTCACATTAATTAACAGAGTATGGAAAACATATCCAAGCTAATAGATATTATGGAAATCCTCAATATGAATCATGATCAAGAAAAGACATGTGATGCCTGCATGTGAGTAAAGATGGTATGAAATTCTTATCATTGAAGGAACAAAAGAGAATCAAATCTTCTCGATATAGTCTTAAAAAATGTGTGTGATCCAATGAATGTGGCTAGAACATATGGAGATAGGTAATTAATTATTTTTATTGATGATTATAGTATAATGTATTTTTTGATGTTTATGAAGTATAAATGATAGGTTATTGACTGCATTAAGAGATATCTTCAAAGATTTGAGAATGAATCTGGAAGCACAATAAAGATATTATGACCTAAAAATGGAATAGATTATGCATCCATTTAACTTGAAAATTACCTCTATAAAAATTGAACTAATAATGAGGTGTATTTATTGATAACTCCTCAATAAAATGGGGTAATTGAGTGAAATAATTAACAAGTGAATGATATGGCCAAAACTATGCTGCTTGAATGTTGTGTTTATCATCATTACTTGAAAGAGGCTATTCAAGTTGTGATGTACAATCAAAATCAAATAGGGTTGAGTATAGAATATGTAAGGTCAGCATATGATACATGGAATGAAATAAATCCCTCAATAAAGTATTTTTATTTTTTGGAAGTAAATGTTTCATCCGAAACATAGAAGGAAATAAAGGAAAGTATGTTGATGCTATAAATGAGGGAATATTCCTTAGAAACTCAATAAATATTAAATCATGAAAATGATACAATAATCATCCTAGAAATAATTTATAGATAAATTATGTTAATATCATTGAGATCATATGTTGATATTATTTAATATGAAGAATAAAGTGGAAATGGAAAAAATTAAAATACAGAAATTACAGATTCCTTTATAACACACACCAGTCATGCGGGGCATGTAAAAACAATATTTTAATTACTTAAGTATAGTATAGTAGTTGATCCTAGGTAGTATCCTGAAGAGGAGCACACACAAAATAAGGTTGTCACTTTTTAATGGTTTTATGAAAATAATTGGTTTTAATTAATTTAAATGATGTGTGAGAAATAAGAAGATTTATTTGATCGGTTTTAAACAAATGAGAAAGATGGTGATCAGAGTGGGTTTGTCTAGACCCAGTGCTTTGCTATCATGGTTTACAAATTTTTCCCACTTTTATTTCTTTATCTAGTTAGAGAGAGATTTTTCTATTGAGTCCTCTCTCCTCCTTGGCCAAATGGGTGTGATGAGAATATTCCTTATCCAAAAAATTAGATTGGTTTATCCTTTTTCCAATGTGTGTAGGATTGTAGATGGTTTTATCAATTAATTAGAGAAATCCCTAACCAGGAATTGTTGTTCCCTAATAAACCAATATTACACATTCAATCATACACACGTACTGACAAATGTCGAGCACTCACAACCCGACCCTAATCTATTCCACCGTATACAGATTAGAATTGGGTGGAGGGAGATGTGATCATCGATCAAAGCAATATAAATTTATAGAATTAAAACCTAACACAACTGCATTTAGAGTTTAAAACTAAATTTATAATTGAAACCATATTATGAAAGAATAAGGGATCTTATTAAATTGAAGCACATGAACTCAAGCAAGCACATTGGTCTGGCCTTCCCCTTACCGATCACTCAATGATACTTCCCCTCCATGGATGGAGAAGTTTAGATGATGTGGGAGAGGGGATAAATTACAATAAAAGAACAAAAAGAAATAAATCTAAATAAGGTCTTCATCCAATGCTTCCCTTGCTGGTCGATTGGAGGAATTGTGGATGAATGGAATGACTTGAGAGGTGGGAGCTCCTCTCCTTTTATAGGCATATTTTGTCCTTCAAAATTTGGAGCATTTTATTCCAAATTAATGATAGAATAATTACTTTCTCCCTTCATTAAATATCTTCATAATTTCCTTTTCTGTATGCCCTCAAAATTTCAGAGTATTTGGACGATTGGTGAGGGAGTTATGGCCTTTTTACTCTAAGAATTTATTCTATCCAGGAAGACTCTCCACATTTAACATAGCATGTATTAATGACCATGAAAACGGCCTCTTCATGCATTGGATCCTTCATTAAATATGTGTATATTTTTCTTGGTCGGATACCCTCCAAATTTCAATTTATTTTTCCACCTCATGTATGAGTTATAATTTTTCTATTGGAGGTTTCTTTCACTGAAAGAAATTTCGAGGAAGCTTCCTTCAATTGAGTTCGTTCAACAACCACCATAATGGATTCCAAACTCCATGAAATTTAATGTGAAAACCCTCCATTGTGTCCTATTTCATCTCCAAGTGGAATCACGCCAATTTTATGAGTTTAGTCTGAGATGTTCTTCTGTTACGGTGGTGGGGTCCACGTTGTCTGCTCGGAAAAATCTTTAACTTCATTGATTTTTTAGGCCACCAGATGATCGAATCAGCCCCTGGTCCATAAGAGAAAAAATTAAGGAAATAAATAAATAATTATAATATAAAAATAATCATTCAATTTTAATTATATTTTTAATTAAGTGACAAAAATACCCTTGATGTGATAATCTATAAAAAATCCAAATTTAAGCAACATTCCATTTTTAGCCCAACACACACCAGAAATATTAAAATCATGCAAATCAGCTCAAATTGACAAAGTGTATGAGATTAAATCATTGAAAATCATATAAAAAATGATGAAAATATTATCTCTTTTACTTTCCATACATTTAGGGTTCTCTAAATGATGACGATTCAAAAGTATAATTAAAAGAGGAAATAATTTCTAAAGAAAATCTATTGGATCCTCAAAGAAGAAAAAGTAGAGCAAGATTTGATCAATCCATCATTATTGGGGATTGGACCGCACCTACATAAACAAGGATAATAAGGAATGAAACACATTTTTCACTCTTATCAATTATGGATATAACCTCATTTGAAGAAGTAGAGAAGGATGAATCATGGGTTAAGTACATGAATGAAGAATAAGATCCTATTGATAAAAACTAGACTTGAGATATTATTGAGATATTATAAAATCATATTGTGATTCAAACAAAGTAGATCTTAAAAAAATATTTTGTGAGATAAGAAATTTGATTATAAATAAAACATACTTGACATGTAAAGGCTATGTATATATTTAATTAATTGACTTTCAAGAAAAATTTGCTTTAGTAGCTCAAATAGAGCATAGCATGGTATTCTCAGTGATGGAAATTCAAAGTGGTAACATTGTTTATTAAATTGATATCAAAAAATAATTCTTAAATGTTATTATAGAAGCATAAGTCTATATTTAACAACCAATGGGATTTTTGATTTTAAATGAAAAAACAAATATTTGTAGATTTAAGAAATCTCTTTATGATCTAAATAAGGCACCATGATCATGGTGTTCATGAATGTATACTTATATGAAGAATATATAATTTAAAATATGAGGTGTTAACCATAATCTCTATGTGAAGAATTCATAGAGAGGTAAATTTATGGTGCTTTTTTATGTGGATGATATTATATTTGGCATAATAAGGCATGAATTAATGGAATAATTTACTAATTATATGAAATTAGAATTTGAAATGTCCATTATTGGTGAAATCACATTCTTTTTGGGGATATATGTGATTCAAAATAAGGAATACACCCTCATTTCTTAAGAAAAGGATGAAAGAGAGATTATGAAGAAGTTTAACATGCATGACTTAAAAATAATGTAGAATTTGATTACGGTTGAGAAAAAACAGGGGATGCATTAGGATAGGAATTCTATGGATCCCACCTTATACAAGAATATTATTTGAAACTTTTTTTATTTGAATGCAACATGGAATAATATTGTATTTGAAACATGTTTAGTGTATTGATTCTAAAGTAATTCAAAGGAAGAGCATTTTATAGTAGTTAAAAGAGTCATGAGGTATATTCAAGGTACTGTCAACATTGTATTATGTTTTTCAGTAGAAAGGGATAATAAATAGTTGAAATTTTCTAAGGATGACTAGGATAGAGATTTAGTGGATTGAAAGCCCAAATATTTGGTCACATTCTTCATTGGAAACAAATGTGTGGGCTGGATGATTAGGAAATAAGAAATAACTTCTCTCAGTATGGATAAATTAGAGTATATATTTGTAAAAAAGAAATCTCCAAAACTTTTTTGGTTGAAGAAACAACATAATGATATTTTTTATGAGGTTAAATAGTCGATGATGATACTATATGACAACAAGATCCCAATTAATCTCACAAAAAATATGGTTCAACACACTCATACTAAACATATTGATATTAGATATCACTTAATCAAATTAAAAGTTAAATAATGTTTGATTAAAATAGAGCATGTTGGGACTATTGATCAATTGATGAAATCCTGACCAATCCTTTGGAAACACAAATGTTTGAGAAACATCGGTTGATCCTTGGTGTTCATCCACCTTCTATTTCATGATGAGGTTTCATTTTAACACCTTTCTCCATTTTTTGTTAACTATTTTAATGTGTTTTTGGATGTATTTAATGTCTCAGGGGAGATACGATCAAGGGGGTTGTCTTTTAACCACTAAGTGATAAATATAGTTTCTTTGGGTTTATTTCCACGGGGGGGGGGGGATAATGAAATTCAATGGAATATAGATCTACAAGATAGGTTTGTAGAATGGAAATATTCAATGAAATTTAGGTTTGCATGATAGGTTGATGTTCTCTCATTTCATGAAATTATCTATTGACACTCTTTTTTTCTACACTGAGATTTTCATAGATAAACTTATAGTGAATGATGATTTATTTTACGACTAATAGTATTTTGTAGGATGGTGATCTATTTAATTTATATAAATATTTACATCATACCAAAAGGGGGATATTGTTTTAACCAAGGGTATTCACAACTGGAAATGGATTTTGGTTTTTATTTTCTATCAATATAAATTGGTAAGATCAAGGAGTTTTCATTATAAATTATCTTATAGTGAATGTGTATTCAATGTTGAAGGTGGCATCATTTCTTAGTTTTTGCAAAATTTTTAGGGTCTAAATTTTGGAGTAAGGGTCAAGTTTCAAGAAAGAAGGATTTCCAGGACTTCCTCATGAAAATATGGAAAATGCATGGAATTTTGTGAATGTTTTTTGTTAAAAAGATCTAGAAAATTGAAAAATAATGTTTCATGAAATACTACTAAGGAATGAAATAAAAATTAGGTATGTTAAATGATTATGAGTAGTTTTGTGAATGAAAAATGCATAAATTTATGTGATTACAAGAATTTTCATTAATGGAAAATATATTTAATGTTTCACGAAGATAGGGAGTTTCACAAAAGATATATTGACATTGGATAATCGAGGATACATTTTTTCTAGGAACAATAGAGTTTTGTGAAAGCCACTATGTTTTTTGAAAGATTAATCCTCACTTATAAATAGAAGTACTGTAATCATATAAGCATAAAAATGGTTTTAGAGTGCTAATCACTATGATTTCAAAATGGTTTTACGCAAAAATAATTATTACATGAATCATGAACTTTACATGAAAAAACGTTTAATGAAATAATGGTTGAGAACTAATTGATGATATGGAATTTCAGTGAAGTATTTTCTCAAAATTTTGGAGTTTCACAAAAGTAGGGAGTTTTTTGAAAGTGGGTAGTTTCATGAAAGATGATAGTTCATTGAAACAAAAAAGCTCATTTCTTGAAAAAATTGTGTTCCATGAAAGATAATTACATGACCATACTTGATATTGGGAAAGATTTTGTGGAATTTATTAAAGAATCATAAACAAGCCTACATGATGAAAAACATCATCTTTATGTTCTCTAATATGGAAGAAACCTTTAAATTGATAAACTGGGAAAGACTTCACCCAATGTAGTGAAAAAGGGGGAGTCGATGGAAGTGATCCAAGGGACCCAATGTTACATCCCTAAAATTCTTGTAAAGGAAGTGTGAATTAAAAGAGTGGACATTTCTAATAAATTATAATCCATAAAATATAGTTAAGCTTAGTGAATTCATGTATGAATGACACACTATCGGTGTATGTTCCTTAGACTAGACCTTAGTGGAAAACCAAGTAAAACCATTGTGCTGTGTTTTTATTTTTTCCTATGGGTTATTGGTGATTTCACATTTCAATCGAATAGGTTTAAAAAGTTCCTACCAACTTGGGTACAAGATCCATCTTATTAAAAGAAAAATTTGACTCTTTGATTCACCCCTTCCTTCTCTGAGTGTTGTGAGGTATAATTGTATAGAAGGAGATTATTATGATGAATATAATTCCATATTATTAAGTGTTTAAATCTATCTCATATTCTAATATCTTTATTGTGTTTCAATATTGCTTATGTGTAATGAATTATGAGAAAATATAATAAAAAACCAAGAGAACCACAGAAGGTAAAAGTCATAATTGTCCAATATTACTTGAGAAATTATAAAGGATAAATTCATTATACATAGTTATTTATGAATAAAAGTAATCAAGGGGATACATAAATTAATTTTCCTAGAGGTTAATTTATCTTATAATTCATAGTAAGGATAATTAAATAATATGGAGATATTTATAGAATTCAATGGTATCTATATCCATATACACACAGTATGTTTTTACTTCTTATGTAGCATAATAAGTTTTTAAAAAATTATTTGATTCATATTTTGGAGTTTTACAAAGATAGTATACTATTATTATAATATATATTATGATAAACTCATGAAAATAGTAATATACATGTTGTATTGTTTATGATAGTAGACTATTATTATAGTGAATGATGATTTATTTTACTACTACTAGCATTTTGTTAGAGGATGGTACTCTATTGAATTTATATAAAGATTTCCAACAAACCAAAATGGGGATATTTTTTAAACAAGGGTATTCATAGTTGGAAATGGATTTTATTTTTTGTTTTTTATCAATAAAAAATGGAAAGATCAAGGAGTTTTCATTCTAGGTTATCTTACAACGCATGTGTCTTTAGTGTTGAAGGTGGTGTCATTTCCTAGTTTTTGAAAATCTTTTAGGGTCCGAATTTTAGAGTAAGGATCAAGTTTCAAGAAAGAAGGATTTCCAAGAATGCCTCATTAAAATATAGAAAAGGCATGGATTTTTGTGAATGTTTTGTGTTGAAAAGATCTAGAGATTTGAAAAAGAATTTTTCATAAAAGACTGCTAAGGTACGAAAGAAAAATGAGGTATGTTAAATGATTATGAGTATCTTTTTGAATAGAAAAAGGCACAAATTTATGCGATTACAAGAATTTTCATTAATTGAAAATATCTTTAATGTTTCATGAAGATAGGGAGTTTCCAAAAATATATACTGACATTGGAGAATTGGGGATAGATTTTGTTTTGGGACCAATAGAGTTTTGTGAAATCCACCATGTTTTTCGAAAGAGTAATCCTCACTTATAAATAGAAGTACTGCAATCATATGAGTATCAAAAATATTTTTGGAGTGATAATAACTATTATTTCAAAATGATTTTACACAAAAATAATTATTACAAAAATCATGAACTTTACATGAAAAAAAGTTTCATGAAATAATGGTTGAGAACTAATTGATGATATGAAATTTCAGTGAAGGAGTTTCTCAAAAGTTTGGAGTTTTAAAAAAGTTGGGAGTTTTGTGAAAGTGGGTAGTTTCATAAAAGATGATAGTTCATTGAAACAAAAAGTGTGTTTCATGAAAAAGGTTGTTCCATGAAAGATAATTACATGACCATACGTGATATTGGTAAAGAGTTTGTAGAATGTATTGGAGAATCATAAATAGGCCTACATGATGCAAAAAATCATCTTTATATTCTCTGATATGGAAGAAACCTTTAAATTGATAAACTGGGAAAGACTTCACCCAATGTAGTGAGAAAGGGGGAGTCGATGGAAGCGATCCAAGGGATCTAGTGTTCCATCCCTAAAATTATTGTAAAGGAAGTGTGAATGACATAGAGTGGACATGTATAATAAATTATAATCCATAAAATCTAGTGAAGCTTAGTGGATTCATGTATGACTGACACACTATTAGTGTATTCTCATTGGACTAGACCATAGTGGTAAACCAAGTAAAACCACTGTGTTGTGTTTTTATTTTTTTATATAGGTAATTGGTAATTGCACATTTCAGTCAGATAGGTTTAACAAGTTCCTACTAACTTGGGGACAAGATCTATCTTATTAAAAGAAAAATTTGACTCCCTGATTCACCCCTTCCTTCTCTAGGTGTTTTGAGGTATAATTGTATAAGAGGAGATTATTATGATGAATAGAATTCCATATTATTAAATTTTTAAATATATCTCGTATTATAAGATCTTTATTATGTTTTGATATTTCTCATGTTTAATTAATTATGAGAAAATATAATATAAAATCAAGAGAACTACAGAAGGTAGAAGTCATAATTTTCCAATATTACTTGAGAAATTATAAAGGATAAATTAATTATACATAATTATTTGTGAATAAAAGTAATTAATGGGATACATAAATTATTTTTCCTAGATTTTAATTGATCTTATAATTCATAGTAAGGCTAATTAAATAAGATGGATATATTTATAGAAGTCAATGGTAGCTATATCCATATACACACAATATGTTTTTACCTATTATGTAGAATAATAAGTTTTTAAAAAATTATTTGATTCATATTTTAGAGTTTTACAAAGATAATAGACTATTATTATAATATATGTTATGATAAACTCATGGATCTAGTAGTATACATGTTTTATTGTTTATGATAGAGGGGAAAAATGCAAATACTCAGTGATATCATATCTTAATGGATTTTTCTCATGAGTGAAGTTTCAATAAGTTGAGTAAAAATAGAAGAATATGGATGGACAAATATCTATATACATACCTCTGTAGAATATTTTTTATCACGTGAGAGCTAGCAAGTTTTTAGTTAGTAGTTTTTTTGTAGTGAATATGGGAGTCTATTAGATTTAATTTCCTAAACCAACTAACACTGTACATTTGGTTACTAGAATATTAATAAATATCATGTCACGTGATTATTTTTCATCCACAAAACATTAATATGATAATGTTCATATAGTATTTGTCATATTTAAAGCTTATAGTTGTAACCCGCTATAATGAGAACCCATAAATTTATTGACAATATTATTAAACATAATTACTTTAGTATAGATAGCTTATGTATTATAGGACACAAATGATTCTTGACTATCAGGTGTTGGGGGATCATAAGGCATGAATAATTCTTCTCATTTATTTCACATATAGTAATCTCTATGTATGGATGTTATGCAGAAAAAATACACCAAAAGAAATTCCATATTGTTATGGGTCATCTAATATTCCTATATGAGAATGTGTGCAATGGTATTTATACTTGATATTATTATTAATCTATATCATAAATCACATAAATTGATGCAGGGAAGAAAAATATTATGAAATATACTCATGCTGAGGTAGCATGAATTGGGTGAAAAATAATTGATATTATATTAATTTAATAAGTCAAGAAAGTGTTGAACCCTTATATATTAGTTGAAGAAGATATCATTAATCCTTATATTGAAATAAAAAACATTTTGATTAAATCAAATCCTATGGGAGTTCATTGATGAGTTCATTTTAGGAAGTCAATGAAAGATAAATCAAGATTGTAGGTCGATGAAACTATTATGCATTCAACATGAGGAGATAACAAGACAATGTGATTATATTATATAATATATTTCATATGAAGGTTGATTTCAATATGAAAAAAATTTATTTCACTATGGGAAACATGAATTTTTTCAAGATGTTGATCTTAGACTTTAGGTATGTTTACCCAATTCTAATGAGAAAGAGGACTAAATGGTCACACACTAAGTGTATCTAGAATCTCATTAAATACTATTGAAATTAAAAATAAGAAAAAATATTATTATTGGATTATAGAATAATATTTATTCAATTAAAGTTAATAAAAAAAATTCAATCATGAGATATTCAAGTTTATAATATATTAATTGAATTTTATCTCTTATTTATCATTAAAAAAATAATAAATAAAAATTTATTTATTCTCCAATTTAGTTAATATATTATATAAATATTTATTTAGTTATATGAATATCAAAATAAATTTTTATTCATGAATTTAGTGAATATAATATTTATTTATTTATTCCGTAAATGATATTTATTTTATTTAATATTTATTAATCCATGGTTTCATAAATTATATAGAGGATTGATGGGATGAGTTAATAGTTTAGTGGAAATGATATATTTTTTAAAATAAAATTTAAATAAATAAATATCTATTTATTTAACAAGTGATATTTAAATATGTGAATTTCATGGGATGAAATAAAAATAATATTATAATTACTAAACATGGGGAATTTATTAGAATAAATATTTTTAATAGAAAAAACATCATAAGAATTATATAAATACCTAAAGGAAACCCCCCCCCTCCCACTTAGAAAAATATATAGAACAAGAGAAACCCTTATTGCAATCAATGTAGAAAGACATTGAGATCCAGGGTTCTCCATGAAAGCACTCATAATTCAAAGAATTTTTTTAATACATTTTTTCGAGCATATGTGGATTAAAATAGAAGAATACCCATATTAATTCTCTAATAAAATGACAACAAGATAATAATTGAATTAGAAATTGATTGAAATGAATTCATAATTTGAGGTAATTGATGTTTTAAATTAATTATAAATTAAATATAAATGATGATCTCAAGGATATTTCGGGGTTGCATTTGTCATGTTATTTATATTTATCTTTAAAAGATGATTATATCCAAATATTAGGCATTCACCAACCACTTATACTATACCCCAAAATATCTTATTGGTCCCCAATCTTAATATTTCCCATTTTTTCATATTTTTTATTTACTTGATATTTTTTTCTTCAATCCATTTTTATACTATTATTATTTTTTATTATCATTTATTATCATTTTTTGGGAATCATTGATTGCCCATTTTTTTGGTTATTGATTCCATTAATATTTACTAATATATTTTTTGTTTTGGTTATTGAGAGAAAATGGGATGATCAATTGGATAGGTGGGACTCTATTGAGTCAGTGTATTTGAGGATGTGATATGTGACCTATCGATGTTAGAGCCTGATGAGATGTGATGTATTTTATAGTATAGTGATGGTGGGATCATTTCATGAATCTTGGTTCAATAAATTTTCTTTTTTACCTTACCACGTACTATAGTGTAAAATGAACCAGGGTTGATCTCTCATGGGAGCCACTCACAAAAAATATTCTTTACATGTCACTATTTATAATTAACTAAAATATAAAAAAAAACATAAAACAATGATGATTTTATTAGATATATTTGATATATATATATATATATTTATGAATACAAAATAAGGGAAAAAATAATGATGTAAAATAGAATGATATTAGTATGAAATATGATATTGTCCATTGGAGTTCTCAATGATTACAATCATTATTAAATTAAGATAAAATTGTAATAGTTACCTATCTTAATGAATAGTTCCCTACTACTCACCATTTACCCTAATGTTCTAAGGAATTCCATATTATACTATTACCTTTGCATGAAGGAATTATCTATTCTAGAATTCAACTTATAGAACTCTTCTATGAACATCAATACCTGATAAAAACTCCACCATTTGAATGATATAAATTAAAAAGGAAAGGAAATTATATAGAAAAGTAGGAGGAACTAACTTTGAAAGGTAAAAGGGAAAAGGGAGGGTCCACATACCCTAATATATTTAACCACCAATCATATCCACAAATAAAAAATAAAATAAACCATAAACACTCATATGAATTGAAGGGACCAATTGTTCCTCTCTTGGACTAATTATTCCTATGTTAATAAACACAATGATTATAGGCATAATTGGGGAAATTAAAAAGATAAAAATGTTTTAAGAGAGAGAAAAATAATTAATATTAAAAATGAAGAAATATAGTAACCCTAATATGCATTTCAAGGCTCAATTTCATGTTATAAAGATAAAAATATATTATCGCTAACTTCCAAATACACTAGAGAGATGATAATTTAAATAGGAAATATAATCCTAAGACAATGGGATCCCTAAGGCTTGGAATAATTCATGGGTATTCTTCCAAACATGCAATATATGGAAAATAATCACTTTCCTTGCAATATCAGCTTCATTATTCATTGAAAAAATCCCCATTATATTAAATTATTCTCATGATATCTAGTTCCCTTATATTTTATGTATGAAACCATATGAAAAAAAATTAATGGAAAGATATATAATTATGTATGGAACTATAGAAATAATTTTAATTATGTCACTCTATGAAATAGGGACCATCCATGGCATGGATTATAATATTTTTTCTATCTTGAGCACTCATTATCCCTTATTTTGTGACTAAATTCACCACAATATGAAAAATTCAAAATTATAAGTAAAACTAAAACTCACTAAAGTAACTTCATTGAATAGATGAAAATACCAAGTCATGAAATTATGTTCTTATAATTTTTCAAATGATGGACCTTCATGTATGTATTGATGACATTTACATATCACGGGATTCCTTTTCTCAGTAATGTCATTGACTCTTACACATTAAATAATGTACACACTTTCTCTAAGTGCATGACACTTATGTATTATTTAAAGAGCCATTATGTATTGGAATTTTATACACATAGAAAATTCCATGACTTTTATGTATCACCCGAGCCACTGGTTTTACATTTACAGACCATCCTTAGTAACTCTTACATATAATATGTTTACTTTTATGCATCCCTATACATTGAAAAAATATTTTAATGCAGAGTCAAAATAATATTCATCTTGATAAATTAATCCTAAATATCCAAACATAATAGTATTACATTGAAATTATGTACTCCTTAAAACATACGGAAATCATCTTTTAAATTATTTTGCGATAAATTAAGTAAATTATGAATCTTTTAGATATAAATTTATGTAATGCCCCTTATACAAATTTCTCCAACTTAAAACTTCTATAAATTATCCCCTTGCATCTTAAATTCTGTAGTTTTATTCAAAATGAATCCCACACATCATGACATTTAAATTATTATTCTTCATAGCCACTGAATGAATCTAATGTATTAATTGAATATTTATACACATCCTAACACATGGTCGATTATTCTCAAATACACTTCATAATGAACCTTACACATGCCACTACTGTCCCAAATGTAAGAGTATTAAAATTATATGAAAATTATAAAAAATATATATTAATGTATGGATTTTCATTCAATTAAGGAAATTGAATAAAAATAATAAAAAATCAACAATTTATCCATTTTCACTATAATGTCCAAATTATTCTTAAAAAGTAAAAATGGTGAAATTCCCTTTAAAATATTTAAATAGCGGTGATTAAAATATTAGTGGCAATGAAAATATATATTCCATCATATAACTTATTAGTATATGTGTCTATATATTTTTTTCGTTATAGGAAGGTTAGACCTAGCCTGACTTAGGTGCTACCATATGTGTATTTTGGGCATGTGTGCCATATATCCCCTAATTGTAGGTAGACATAAAATTATTTCATGAGAATACATGGTTTATTTATTAGTGTGGGTTTAGGGTCACTCAACACAAATTTTCATGTACATCCACTTGATCTCATGGATTAAATGAGTCAAGGTAATCGGGGGATCGTACTTGGTCATTGGACTGACCCCTACCCGCATACTCAACATGGTTTTGATGTATCTATATATAAATTATATTTTATTATATTTATAGGTATTAATAGAGATTTTATAAAACCACTCAAGACAAACATTTTTATATAGGTCAAGGATTGAGTAATATCTTGAATTTTGAGTAGGGTTTAATGTAATTTTCCTTTTATTTAATTATTTATATTTAATTTGTATCAATGACAAGTATATCTAATTTTTTTAATTATTATTTTATATATTTATATAATATTTTTTTTCATTTTTTTTCATCAATAAACATCGACATTCATTTACTATCCTTGATTGTGGGATGCCATTTTGTCTCCACAATTTTTTATATGTATTTTGGGTGTGTATGATGTATAGAAGGGCCATGTATAATTCTCATTAGATTCTTGAATAAAAAATATGGTATTCTATTTATGATATAGTATCACCATAATTGATTTATACTTTCATTACTATTTGGATGCCTCTGGTATATGCTGATGCACACCTGAGGTCAGGTAACTCTCCATCGCAGGTGTTGTTTGGGAGAACTAAGTTGGGTTATTTCATCTTAAACATAGTATTTGGGGGGTTTATTTAATATCTCACTATTATATCCCACATCATACCTTTATTTATATATACTTAAAATGCTTTACTTTTTATCATATACCCTCAAACGAATCAATATTTTAAAAATATATTAATGTATCACACATTAAACAACTGTTGATTTGTGCTACATGCCCAAAAATAATTCCTAATTATATCTAAAAATATCCAAATGATTCTCATTTATAGGGTAAATGATAACATTTCATGAAATGTTTTATAATCATATAAAATAAAAATACCCATAATAGAAACTATGGTGCAATAGGTAGCCAACACACACTCTTCAATATAGAGCCTAATATTATAATATAGAGATAAAACTAACCCAAATTCCCACTATCCATAGAATAATACTCAAAACATAACAAAATTATAATAAAATCCTAACACTATATATGTATAGATCAAAACAAACATTTATTATTGTGTTTTTAACTGAAAAAATAATATCCTTGGTTTAGCATAACTAAAATCTATTCCATATATATAATATAACTATTTATATGCATAGAATGAAATTTATAAGAAGTTTTTTAAATACTTTACACAAATATATATATATTTTCATTATATAAATACTTTATATTAATGAATAATAACAAAGTGTAGAATAAATATAAAAATAAACAATTAAATTATATACACATGAGATATACATTTATGAACATTTAATAAATAAATAATTATAAAAACTTTACAATTTAGACATTATATTGCGGACATTCTATAACATATAAATATAAACATTTTTTAAATCACATATAATATCACACCATATTTTATCATTTACAAGTCATTCGTGTGAACACATTCATATTAAAATACACATTTCTTTGAAAAATAAAAACTATTTATACTCCAAAACATATAAAACCTTCACAAATATAATGTAAAAATTTAAATTATTTTAAAATAATATATTTTATGAATATTTTAACATTTTATCTAATCACCTAAACCCATTTTGGATTTCTATAAATAAATTTCTATTTTATGGAATTTAAAATAAATAGTTCTTATTATAATTTTTTAACATTTCAAAAAACAATATACACTTTTTAAAATTTATATTTATTTAAAAAGTTATAATCACTTTATAAAATAACAAATCTTTTAAATTCAAGGATTTAAACATATACCTCATATGAAAAAAATAATAATGGGATATTCTACCCTCTAGAGGGTCTGTTTATGTAACATTTTTTAAATTTCATAAATAATATAATATTTCTTTAATAACTCATTAATACATGTAATTATTTTTTATTTACCATTATAAGGTTCTCATCATTTCAGAACCATCAAAAAATGAACCATGAAATTTTCATTTCTAGAACTCATTTTGGAAAAAACATTCAAAATTCATACATTGGCACCACTATATTATTTTTTTCTATCCTTGTTCTTATTTTCCATATGTAAATCTTATTATTCTAGAAACACTAATAATTTGAGGTTAAAAAAATATGTGATAATCATAATTTTATGATTCTTTATTTTTAGAAAACAATTTCCATAACCTATTTTGTAACACCTTGCCTATTCTTGAGGTATGAATTTGACGACATGTTTTAAAAACCCCATGTTTTTAGTTTTTTTTGAGTTTTAGAGGTTTTGGAAGGGGATTAAAGCTCACTTTCAAGAGTTGGTCTTGGGTTTTGGATAAATTTTTGTTTTATGTGTCTCATCACTCTAAAATATAGAGGAGTTTCACCATGAAGAGTGCTATATAAGTATAACATTTAACCTGTGTAAGATTAAATTTTGGTTCTAGTGTTTGATCAAAACATAGTATATAGAGTTTAGTTAATCTCCATCTAATAATAGAATTTCACTATGATGGATGTGGAAAAACTATAACATGTCCCAGGACCTTGGTGTTAATGTTTTCTAGTTTCACCATTGGGAGGTGCATTAAATCTTTACCTGATTATCTATCCCAAATTTTGACATCAGGATGGGGAATTACATCATGATCCATGTGTTCATTTTATAACCCACCTCCTATTCAAAATTTTATATTTTTATTTAAATTAAAATTTAAAAACAAATTATATATAATTAATTTTCTCTCATTTTACCTAGTATCCATGACCACTCATACCCATATTCCTTCAGTTTTTATCTCCCCCTAGGTGGTTATCCATTGTTCTTCTCCAGATTTGAGTGTCATTCATCCCAGGAGGTAGTTGGAGGTTTTTTATCACTACACTTGAATCTATTCCTTGTTTCATCCATTTTTTCAATTTTAATTTTATATTATTAACTAATTAATGTATTTAGTCATTTTTTCAAGAGATAATAAATTGGAGTTGATTTATCTGATGATATTCAATGAGCGGGGTTCTTCAGTATCGAGGTAGGTGGCTCATAACCATTCTTGATGGTTTATACATATTTTATTTGAGATGTGATACATGGACTCATAATTTTCCTCTAAATATCATAAAAATGAAACTTGATTTATTTTCCTTGAGCTATCTGAGTTGGGTAAGGATATCTATGACCACAATTAACCCATTGATCATTATGAGTTAATTCCACGTCCATTAATGTCTATGAGTTTCAATTAAAGAAAGTTTAATCCTATACCCAAGACCCATATTAGAGTCTATTTTAGTTATATATTGACATAATAGACCATGTTTTATACCATTTTAATTCTTAGATATAAGTGAATAAATAAATAATTAAGATAAACATGAAACTTTAACATTGTGGGACTATTGAGTTAACATATGATATTTCTATATTTTTTTATAGGATAAGGGTGGGTGTTCCTTCAAACTCTATTTTTTTGAGACTAAGTAGGATAATCCATGGTTACTATTCTGGAAGTTAGTAGAGCTCATGGAAACCAACCAAAATTATTTTCAAATGTTATTTGGATACATTGAAAACCTCAATGAAAATCTCTTATATCATGTTTCTCAATCCATTTATTATACAATGATATTATTTTGATTATTTTTTGGGTGAATTTTTCTATATGTTATTGACAGATATGTTTAAAATTAAATAACCATTTATATTATGTTTCTCATGACCATTATTGTATTTCTATTATTATGGTTTGAAATTCCTACATGGCCATAGAACATAATGCACACGTGTCTATGATAATTATGGTGATGGGACACTATGAAAAATTAATCACTATTTCCCATAATATTGGGACAAAATTCCAAGAATGTGGGTATTTCAATGAAGGATATGAGATGATTATATGTGAATAGTTGGTTATTGTATGTCATTATCTCTCTTATGTTGTGGTATGGGACCAGGGATTCCTTTCACTCAGGTCATTATTCTCATGGGTAAGATGTTATTCACTCTTTTGATGATGTAGTCATGATATAATGCCCGTTATTATGATATTTCACTAGGATGATTTTCTCACTTATAGACTATTATTACCATATTTACTTTCCTAAAAATACAACTCAATTATTGGAATGTACTACCCATGTATTAATTATTATGGTATCATAGGATTCTATTCTCACTAATGCGAATTACTTATCATGATACACTACCCAATATTTTTCTGGTATATTATGATGATACACTATACCCAATAATTATGAATTAGGATGGGATTCCTAGTATGATTTTATATGATATGTTTATAAGCACCTATATAGTAACCATAATAAGTATAGTTTCACTTGAGTGGTGTGAATTACTAGTGGTTATAATGACGGTTTAATCCACCACTAAAAAACTATTAAAACCAAATTAAATTCCCCAGATCATCCACTAAAAAGATCACCCTAACATTTTTTTATAATGGGATTCCCTCTTAATACTTAGGTGATAGAGATGGATCGAGTTTCTTCTCTCTATCCAAATTCTACTCACATCTCTCCACATTTCTTTTTTCTTTCTTCTCCATGTTCTGATCCTCCTTTGGGATGTTATTTTTTTCGATTCTATTCTTTTTTGGGAGGTTTTTTATTTTCATACACTTTTATGTTTAGTTCTAGTTCCATGGAGTGATATTATCTCCCACTGACTCCCCAATAATCTATTAACCTCTCTAATTACTCATATTTTTATGTCAGACAATCACATTGGTTTTTCTGGGTGGTTTGGGTCTTTGAGTGGATTGGGTGGTGATTAAGTTTTCACCCTCATATCAAGGGTTAACGATTTTGGATTTTATTATTTTGTTATATAGAGGAAAATTATATAGATAGTCATAGTTGTTTGGGTTTCTATTAAATATTTTTTGTGGAAGGTTTCAGTTTAGTTTTTTATCAACTCGTCCTTTTGGTTCTAGATTCCTAGAGTAGCCCTATTTCTTTCTCTTATACATATATTTGATAGACATTCCCTAAATGTAATACCCTAGAATGGTTTAAAATTCTAGTTCATCATGGTGGTTTGGGTTTAGGATCAATGTTTTCAAAATTGATTGTGTTTTATCCTACTTGTAGGCTTATTGGTTTGTGTTTTCTTCTCCATGGTTCTACATTCACATTTCATTGATAGTTTTATTATTATTAATGTTAATGAACCTTATACTATACCTCAAATTAACTCATTTTTTTCTTTAATTTTGATTCTCCAATCCACTCTTATCGTAAATTCTTGGTATTTTCTATTGATAATTTCTATTGAAATATACCCCAGTTAACATGGGAGAAACTATCCATTAGGTTGTAGTAATGCGATGGGAGTGATGATTTGGGTTATGATGACATCAATATTGATTCTTGTTATATGGTTATTCTATAAGTATGATGATGAAATGTTATGTGATTCTAGTGGTTTTTTATGGTAGTTCTGATGTTGAAGAAGTTGGTATCATGGTGGGGTCTGATTCAGTGCAACGATGGTCACTAGATGGATTTATAGTTGGTTAGTTCTTATGAGTTTGGTGTGGTTGTTTGATGTTAATGGTAGAAAATCACACCATAGGGGCATTATTTTGGATGGATCTTGGATCCTTCATGTCTTGAGATGTTGATGTGATGTTTATAATTTAATTTAGAATTTCATCCAGCTTTGATTTCAAATATATGGGGCCTTTGAATTTATTCATGTTTTGGATAGGAAATAGTTCTTTACTATTATGGTTTTATAATTATTGGGTCCCCACTAAACCTCACAAGTGGCATATTCTAAGATAAAAATATAGAATCAGTATAGAGGGTAATCATGGTAGTGATATATTTATCATTTTTTCAATTTTTTTCATTTACTAATGATCATTTCATATAATACATTCATATTTATTTCCTATTATTTTTTTCTAATTGTTGGGTTCTCAATAAACCCCAAAAGCGGTCTATTCCAAAATAAAAATATAGAATCATTATAGGGAGTAATCATGGTAGTGATATATTTATTATTTTTTCAATTTTTCTATTTACTAATGATCATTTCACATAGCACATCCACATTTATTTATAGGATAATTATAAGGACACCATTGGTGGTGGCCTAATGAGTTGTACTCACACACTGCATGGGTACACTTGTACTTGAGAATACTTTTTAATTTGTGATCAAGGTAGGGGAAATGTCCATTATATCAATTAATATTTCATAGATCATTCTTAGAGCCAGTAAATGTGAATGGACATGGACTTGAGAATAGTTCTACTGCCATATTAACTCTATTTATTATTTTTGGGCATGTGGTATATGATATTCCGATTGTATATCATTTTTATATTTGTATGACTATGTGATATAATTGTTTCTCATTTTTTATGTTACAATATTTATCATTTATTTACTAATAGAATGTAGATATTATGTTCACTTATGTTTTCACATATTTTTATAACTAATGACAATTTTTTCTTCCACTGTGATTTGTGGCTATCCATAACAAAGAATTTATAGGCTATATACTTTATATATATATCCTTATTGTTGGTTAGTAGCCTCTAACATACATGGATTCACTCTTGAGGTATGTGGCCCCTAGTTCAGTCACAATAGAGTTGAACCAGATTGGGGATGCTGCAATATGGAATCAAATAATTATTTTTATTTTATATTAGTAATTAGTTATGGTAGATATTGAATATAATATGGTAAAAATATTATATGGAACATATTCCTAGTAGTATATAACCCTTGTATTTAGAATTTACATATTATTAGGGTTGAGATTATTATTCTTGTTTTTAGTATTTATAGTTGGGTGATTTTTTCGAAGTATGATGCATCATGTTTAGTTTTATGATTTTTCCTATTGCACTGAGGTGACAAGAGAGTGTTTATTCATGCATTGTATTTGGAACATATGATTCACATGAAATTTTTGTGAATTATTATGAATGAGAACCTAGGTTATGATATGAGTTATAGTTTTTTAAAGTGTTAGATTCAACTTATATATCATTGAACTATAAAAAATTATGGTTGTATTTAACATTACCGAAACTTGATTATGTTTTATTGTTATGAAATTGAATATATGAATCCTATATTAATATTATTCTACCCAAGGGAGAACATGTAGTTGGGGATAGAGAGTGAGAACTCAAGGATGTGTGAGACCCTTAGTATGCTAGAGTGTGTGAAAATTATTATGAGATAATATTTATATTATTTTTTATCCTTTCTATTACACCACTACAAATATGGTTTTTATCAGTGCTAGAAAAGTTCATTAACAACGCTAAAAAAAGTGCTATTAATCGAGGCGAAGATGGGGGGGGGGTCCCTTTTATCAGTGCTCAGAAAAGCACTGATAAAGACCCCTTTTATCAGCGCTAAAAAAAGCACTGATAAAAATAAAAAAAATAAAAAATAATTTATATTCGGGGGGGGGGGGGGAGCTTTTAACAGAGCTTTCCCCCACCTTTATCAGCGCTAGGCGTCCCCTCCCCACTCCCGCATGCTGCCCTTGCCCACACATCCCACACATGCGCACACACTTCCTTGCTTCCACCTGAACTCAAACCCGTGACCCCCCCTTGCGTGCTTGCACCTTTACCACTAAGCCATTTCATTTTTTCCTATTTAATGATACATCTATTTATTTATATATATATAGTTATATTTATTTGTATATTAATATAGATTCATATTAATATAAATATATTTATTTATATTAATACATATATGTTTATTCATATATTAGTTTATATATATATTCATTTTTATATTAATATATATTTATATCTATTTATATATATATTTGTAGTTACAATTTTTTATCCGTATATTTATTTGTATATTAATATACATTTATAAGATTAGTTTTAAATACATTTATAAAATATTTTTTTTATGTGTGTTTATAAATAAATAAATAAATAAATACATACATATATACAACACACACACAAAGACATACACACACACACACACAGAGATATTTATGAATAAATACATATATATATGCGTGTAATTGAAAAGACAAATAATGTTAAAACGACCATAACTTCTAATATAGAAGCCTGTTTCAACTCTACAACTAGTAAAATCGAATAAAATGAAACAATCTTCGATATGGTATGTGGTACAGGCCTAACGAACATCCGGATCAGAATTTATACATGTTTGAATGTTAACAAATCGAGGTATCCAGACTAAAAACTCAGTTTTGGAGGCCTTATGGGCCTTTTTTGGCCTCTAAAAATGTGAAAAAAGCTTTTATTCAATTATAAGCGTGTATAGCTCGTCGCAAGCTTCGATTTGATATGCTGTAGATCTCAAATAGACACCCGGATCAAAAGTTATGGCCGTTTGAAGTTTGAGTTACATTTTCAACTTATTTTAGATCTTTTATTAATTATTTTGATTTTTTGTGTCTTCAAATTGTTATTAAATGATTTTTAATCAATAATAATTATCAAATTATTAATTAATTATATTTTTTAAAATATTTTAAATCCATTTTCACTAAATTTCTTATATATTAAATGCAATAGTCTATTTATACGTATCTAAAACATATTTAAAAAATATACATTATATTTATATCAATATAAATATAGTTATATAACAATATATTATTTTTCATGAATTTTTTTGAAACATAAAATTTATCAGCACTAGGAAAAAGCGTTGATAAAGCCCCCCTTTATCAGCGCTACTAAAAAAAGCGCTGATAAGGGGGGGGGGGACATTTATCAGCACTAAAAAAGTGCTGATAAAGGGTCACTTTTAACAGCGTTTTTAGCACTGTTAAAGGCCCCCCTTTATCAGTTTTTTAGCCCTGATAAAAGCCACCTTTATCAGTGCTTTTTTTAGAACTGATAAAAGGGTAGTGCTTCCCTTGCCTGTTTTTGTGCGCAGTGGAAGCATAGGATGGACATGTGCCCAAATTTTAAAATTTTCATAATCTATGATTAATTTGGGATCAATACGATGATGAACGCCAGTATCCATAGAATTGAATCAAAGATAAAATAAAAATGAGAGAACCTGAAACCGAGAAGAGAGGATTGACATATTTTGTTTATAATTAATTTAATTAAATTATAGAATTAACTCCAAGGTGATTCTTTATTTGTTGATGTGTCTGACCATGGGTCTAAGGTGTAGGTTCATTGAGATATAGAATCCAAGGATAGGAATCCTCTAGTGGTGATCCACACATGATCCACATATCTTTGGACGTCACCGAATGAGTCTCTATGTGCTAGCATAAAAGATCCTTGCACTTGCGATGTCATCCTTCAATCGCCTTGAGAATCGCTTCCAAAGCATTCTCCTTGATCTGCTGGAGGATGATCTCTCTCGTTATTGAGAGAGTTCTTGGAGAGGGAAAAGTTCTCTAGGATCGAGAGCTTTTCTCTAAGGATGTTGTGCACACAACTATTGGTCAGTCTGTGGAATGACCCCTTGGATTATAGAGAGAATAATAACATAACGGGGAATTTAATTCACCAGGTAATAATAAATAATTAGGATAGGTTCCATTAATTAATTTATTATTCCATGTGAAAACCCCATGTCAAATAAGAATAACAATGCTATTATTTATATGACATGTACTTAACTTGCATGTTATATTTAAATATTGTTTAACCAAATAATATTTAATAGTATTTCTCACTAGACCCATAACTTGGTTTGCTAATCCTCCTTAATATTTAATGGGACTTGAATAATGAATATTTATTTAAATAAATATAACTGCATTATTTGCTGATAAATAAATATTCTGTTTGTAATATATTCTATCGAATAACTAGTGATAAAATAAATTTGATCAGGCATACTTGAATAATTATTAAACCACAACTAGTAATAATATTTATTCAACTTGTTAAATAAATAAATTATTTAACTAAGATATTGGCTACACTTAGTGTGTAAACCTCTAGATATCTTTCTTGTTGGCATTAGGCGGGCTTGTATAAAGTCCAATATTATTGTCTAGCAATGGATCAAGGCACCCAAGAGAAAGAAGTTGATGTTACAATGACATGTCACCTCATACGAATGCTTACCATGTAATATAATATCTTTGTCCTGATATCTCCAATCAAGCGGGTTGCATGCAAGTTCCATCAACCCATGTGCTCAATTTATCATTCTTTGAATTCCTGAAATTGAACTTTCCTAGAGAACACTATAACCATGGATTTAGTTAGGCTATATCATTTCCATCAAAGGGCCTAAGATATCTACTTCTATATAAGTGACAAATCCTTTCTCTCATTATTCATTAATGCAGTATTACTCGTGACACACCCAACATATCCTACCTCACCAAGAACATTTTTTATAATGGTTTTCATCAATACATATAAGTGCGCGAGTCATAATACCCATTAATAATAATCTTAAAGTATAATGACTAATACACACATCTGCATATAGAAACATCCAGTGACACTTATGAATGTGGATTTCCTATTAGCATGTCTTGTTCTCATAATATCCTCCTGGATATTACCAAGGGTTCACACCATGAGAAGGTGACTCAAAGTTTAATGGGTCCCCACCCCTGATAACCTATATCATTTTTCCCTTTAAATGATATCATCTGGATATAGAACATATATTCAAGAATAGTGTCATGGAACTTCTGTGTTCTCATCATAGCAGGGATCCACTATGACTTTTTAGTACGTCACCTATTCTTAGGATATTATCACATACTATGTAATGTATAATAACAATCATGACGTGATAAAGAGTTTATTAATATTCATCTAATGAATATAGGTTTATCATAAAGTAAAATTAAGTTGGTTTCTAGGGAATCAACTCCAATAGACTCCCACTTTCACTAGAGCCAATTGCTAACAACCTTCAGTCCACTAGCTCTCACATGATATTCATGCTTTTGTTGAGATATGCCTTTAGTCAAGGAGTCCTCCACGTTCTATTCCATGGGAAATATGCTCACTGTAACTTCACACCTTTGATAGAAATCCCTCAAGAGGTGATATTTTCAGTGTATGTGCTTTTTCCGTTGATATGACCTTGGCTCTCTTGCAAGATCCACCGCTGTAGTATTATCACAATACAATGTAATGGGATATTTACTATTAGGAACCACATAAAGATCCTGAACAAAATTAAAAATCTAGATAGATTCCTTGGATGTATTAGTAGCCAATATATATTCAGGCTCCACTGTAGAATCAGCAAAAACTGGCTTCTTTGAACTCTTCCTGCTCACAACTCCTCCATTGAGACAAAAAACATATCCTAATTGCGACTTCAAATCATTCTGATCTATCTGAAAACTATCATCAACATAACCTCTAACGACAAGCTCCTCATCTCTTCCATACACTAGAAACATATCCTTAGTTCTTCTCAGATAGCACTCCAATTATGTTCTCCTAGATCTGCTTGATATCTTCCTACCATGCTCAGTACATAGGAAACATCAAGTCTGGTATGTAACATGACATACATGATAGATCCTATCATTGAAGCATATGGAATCTTACTCATACTATCTTTCTCATGCTGTTTATGGGGATACATTTTCTTGGAAGGATGTATACCATGTGTCACTAGAACTAATCCCCTCTTGGATTTTTCCATACTAAATCTATTTAGTATCTAGTCAATTTATGTACTTTGACTTAGCCCAAGTAGCCTATTGGATCTATGAAAAATGATCTTGATCCCTAGAATTTAGGCTTATTCTCTAAAGTCCTTCATGGAGAAGCACTTGTTCAATCAGTCCTTGAATGACTACAAGACTAGCATGTCATTTCCAATAATAAATATGTTGTCAATATAAACTAATAATATAATGACCACATTCCCATTAAAACACTTGTAAATACATGACTCATATTAATTCTTAATGAAACCAAATTATCTTATGGCTTCATCAAATCTAATGTTCCATTATATGGATGATTTCTTTAATTCATAAATGTATATATGAAACTTGAATACCCTTTTAGCATCACCTAGTGTCACAAACCCTTATGGTTGTGTCATATAGACATCTTCCTAAAGGTTCCCATTAAGGAATGCAGTTTTTACATCTATCTACCAAATATCATAGTCATGGAAAGCTAATATGGAAATTATGATTCTTATGGATTTAAACATGGAAACTGGTGAAAAGGTTTCATCATAGTCAATTCCTTGATGCTATTTAAAACCTTTAGACACTAGCCTTGCTTTATAGGTACTAAATTGACCTTCCATGTCCAGTTTCTTATTGAATTCCCATTTACACCCAATAGTATTTACATCAACTAGTACATCAACCAGAAGCCAGAATTGGTTCTGATACATGGAATCCATCTCAGAATTCATAGCTTCTAGCCATCTTGCAGCTTTTGATCTATCTAATAATTCCTTGTAAGATAGAGGTTCATCATTGTCCAAAAATAATGAGTCACCTTCCTCAGTGATAGGGAAACCATATCTCTCTGGTTCCCTTACCTCTCTTATGCTCCTATGCAGTACTTGTGTTTCAGGAACTAACTCTTCCATGGGGACCTAGAGAACTTGTTCATGTACCAAATCCTATGTATCTTTATCATCAAATTCATCAAAGTCAATCTTTCTCCCACTATCCTTTTTTAGGATGTGCTCCCTCTCAAGAAAGAAATCCTGTATGGAAATAGTCACTTTCTTTCCTGAGGGGTTGTATAGGTAGTATCCCATTGTTTCCTTGGGATACCCTATAAATATACACTTCATGCCTCAGGGTGATAGTTTGTTTCTTGATAAAGACTTAACAAATGCCTTCCATCCCCATACACATGTATGAGACACAATGGTTTTCTTTCCACTCCATAGCTTAAAGGGAATCCCATTTTCCACCTTATTTGGTACTTGGTTTAATGTGTATGCCTCATTTTATAATGCATATCCAAAAAAGGATAATGGAAGATCTGCATGACTCATCATCGACCTCACCATGTCCAACAAGTTATAGTTCTTCCTTTCACTAGCACCATTCCACTATGGTGTATAAAATGGAGTGAGTTGAGATAAAATCCCAGACTCTCATAAAAGGCTGATGAACTCTTGGTTAGGATATTCTCCAACTCGATCTGATCAAATATTCTTTATCTTCATAACAAGATAATTATCTAATTCATTCTTTAACTTCTTTAATTTCTCAAAGGACTCTAACTTATACCTCATTAAGTAGACATATCCATATTTACTAAAGTCATCAGTAATGAATTAAGAATATCCACCTCTAGATTCTACTAGAAATGGTCTACACACATCAGTGTGTATCAATCCTAGAAGCTCTGCAGACCTTTCACACTACCCACCAAATGGTGGTTTGGTCATTTTTCCTTATAAATAAGCATGAAATCTATCAAGTGGTTTTATCTTAGAAGAGTCTAAATAACCATCTTGACAGAGCTTTTTCAAATTCTTTGTTTACATGACTGAGATGGTGATGCCACAACTGGGTGTTGTATGAGTCATGTGAACTTGGTTCGTTATCAATTACCAATACTTGGTTCTCATATTTAATACATACAAACTGTTATTTAAATGTGCCATACCATAACACATGTTGTCCTTATAAAAGTAACAACATTTATTTCTGAACTTGAAAATAAATCCATATGTATTTAAACTTGATATAGAAATTATGTTCTTGGTAACACTAGGTACATAATAATAGCCACATAAAACCAAAATCACTCCTATCATCAATGTGAGGTGGTAGTCACCAATGGAAAGAGTAGCCAACCTCAAACTATTGGCAGCTCACAGATCCACCTCTACTCTAGAAATTTTCTGAAATCTACTTGGTTCCTGTATTTTAATATAGATGTGAACAACACAAGATATATATAATACCCAATGTGTATATATGAAAATATTTCACTCGATAATGAATGCACCTTTGGATCCCTCTTTCATATGGGTGTAGTTCCCCTTCCAATGGCCTGACTTGCCACATGCAAAGAATACTACCTCCTTTTCCTTTCCCTGCCTCTATATCTTCTTATTCTTGGTTGGAAGGTGCTCAAGAGATTTAGACTATTTATAAATCTTAGGCCCCTTTGTCTTGTCCTTCCTCTTTCTATTCACCATAAGGACTATGGGTTTCTCACTCCCCATGTCCGTATCAACTTGGAGAATCAGGGTTAGAAGCCCTGATAGAATTTTCTAATTATTTATCATATTATAATTCACAATAAAACTAGAGAAGGTATTAGGCAGTGATGATAGTATGAGATCTATACGCAACTCATATGGGAGTTTAATCCCTAAGATTTCCAGACACTCAATGTAGCCAATAAGCTTGACTACATGTGGTCCAACTGGCATAGAATCTCTAAGATTAGTAGTGAACAAAGTGTTGGAGATCTCATACCTCCCCCATCTTTCCTTCTCTTGATAGAGATACTGAAGCTGATACATCATGCTATAAGCATCCATTTCCTCATGTTGCTTCAAGATCTCATTGGTCATGGATGATAGCATGAGGCACTGAGCATCCATAGCATCACTCAGATGTTTCTCATACAAAAAGTGTTCATAAATCACCTCATTTCTAGGCACAACTGGTAAAGGCTCTTCCATCACATAAAGTTTCCTCTCATGGAGAAGGATAACCCGAAGGCACCTTTTCCACTCTTGGAAATTAATGTTGGTGAGAAGATTTTCCTTCTCAAGTATGAATCACAATGATATGTTTGATTTCATTTTGATTGTTTTTTCTACAAATTAAGATGAACAAAGTTTTATTACTTTATCTTGATAAATATATACAAATAAATTAATTAATATTTATCAGTCTCCCACTATTTTGTCGAAACCCAATATCCCTCACCATTGGCTTCATAATATCCTATTTCTTGGACATTCTAGAAGAAAGGATCAATATTTCCCTTCACATTACCCCAAATAGGGTTGATCAAGCAACTTGAAAGGTTTTAGGTAGGCATTCTAAATTCCAACTGCATTAACTCACAACTCCTTGATCTATTGAGTGGACTCCCCAATCCTAAAATCCTTAATTTTGGATTTCCTCAACCTTTGCCTCTCAGTTACACCAAGTCCTTCTAGGGAAGTCAACCTTTGATGTAAACTAAGTTAAGCCAACCCAAAACTTCAAATTAGAATTCCATGATAATTGAAAGCACCCCAACTAGGGTTGGTCAAGCACTTTGAACCATGGTTTGATTCTAATCGAAGTAATTGAAGGATATACCAACTTAATATTTAATTGAGGGATTTTATCTTTTATGTGTAAATTGACACTTATTATATTTTCAAATATTTTTTAATGTTAAGTGGGATATAATTAAGTGATTAACCATGTATATATAATATTTACTCATAAGCCATTTTTATTTTAGTTCCATCTTGTGTGCTTATTAGTTCATTAATTATGTGATCGCATCAAACATCCATAATGAATAACCAAAAAACTTATAGAAATAAAATAAAGGGTATGAACATGAACTTTACTATTGGTTAGTTTATCTAGAGATTGATAAACTAACCCTAACATAGGGTAGAAACACTTATAACCATTTAAGGTTCGTATTTATAGATTTCCACCCATCCACCTTTGTATCTCCTTGGATTGGTTTCACCTCAGATCCTAACTTGAACCGCCTTCTCTAGCTTGGGATCTCCATCCATTACATATGCTTTTAACTCACACATAGGTGAGTGGTAAAAGGGGGTTTACATAAAAGAAACCATGTGAATACATTCCCTACACATTAATGAGGAGAAGACACACAAACCAATAATTTTAATTTAAAAAAAAATTAAAAGGTAACCAATCACACATAAAGGTCTGTTCTAGCTCATGATCATCCACATACATGCAACAGATTATGCATTTAATAAAACTAGTATTCAATTATTTAATCATTCTTATTAAGATAAATTATGCTCAAATCGATTAATCATTATCTTTAATTAATCAATCCTTTTTATCTTAATCCTTTTCTAAATTTCCTTGATATTATCATCCATAACCTTGTACATAACTTGTACCTTGGAAGAAACCTGATGAATACCCATCCAAAACTATCCAGTATGTATTTATACTTGTATACACTTTATTCTTTGTGACATGTCGCATGCACATAGAATTATTATTGTAACACAACTCATACATGATGTGCAAATCTTTGAACATTACACAGATGTTAATTAAACACACACACACACACACACACATATATATATCAAAAGCCTATCACATGTTGTATCCCAACTTTACACCCACACGAAGGTACATGTCTCAAGGGTTATATAATATAATAATAAATTTTTAAATCTACGTAATCTGGAAATAGTTCACAACATGTAGATCCGACTACACAGCGTGCACCCTTCTCACCGTCCATCCGAAGTGCACACCTAGGGAAAATGCATTTGAGGTGTAATTCATAAATCTTTGGAGTACAAAACATGTCTAGTGGACCACACGCTGTGTAGAATCCGCATTACATAGTCACCGGCTAGGAAAGCCGTGTATGGGATACACAACTTGACCCTGACCTAAAGGGACTACTCACTGTGTCCAGTGGGCCACACGATGTGTATTCTGTCTGACTGTGTGCCAGTCTGTCTTAGTCAATATGCAGTGTAATAATTAACTACACTACATGTCATTAATGCACACAACTTGAGTAATTGCTGAATGACTATTTATGCATTGAACACAAATACACAGCGTATAGATCTGACTACACATCATGTATTCTTGTGTTATCTGGACAGAACCATAGGCACCTCCTGATGAGATCCTTGATTTAATTTTAATCATAAAATTATTTGTTTCTGTTATATCTGAGAGAAACAATAAGGGAGGAAAAAATCTCAAAATTAAGATTATAATAATGATTAAACATGAATTGAAAAACTAAATTATTAAAGTGTAAATCATCAAAAAATTATTTAAATAATTATAAATGAAAATATGACTTCTCTGATACTACTTGTAGGTTACTAGCGCAGCAGAAGTGCAGGATGGGCATGTACCCAAATTTGAAAATTGTCAAAATTGATGATTAATCTAGGATCCATATGTTGATGAATGCCAGTATCCAAAAAATTGAATCAAAGATAAAAGACAAAAGAGAGAACCTAGAACTGAAAAGAGAGGATCAACATATTTTTTTTTATAATTAATTTAATTAAATTATAGAATTACCTCCAAGGTTATTCTTTCTTCACTGATGTGTCTAACCACGAGTCTGAGGTGGAACTTCATTACAATATAGAATCAAATGATAGGAATCCTCTAGCGGTGATCCAAAAGTGCTCCACATATCTCTAGATGTCCCCGAAGGAGTCTCCGAGTGCTAGTGAGAAAGATCCCTACACTTGCGATGTCCGCCTTCAATCACCTTGAGAATCGCTTCCAAATCATTCTCCTTGATCTAATAGAAGAGGATCTCTCTTGTTATTTGAGAGTGTTCTTGAAGAGGGAAGATTTCTCTAGGATCGAGAGCTTTTATCTAAGGATATTGTGCACACAATGATTGGTTAGTAGGTGGAATGAACCCTTGGATTATATAGAGAATAATAACATAACAAGGAATTTAATTCACCAGGTAATAATAAATAATAAAAAAAGGTTCGATTACTTAATTTATTATTCCATGTGAAAACCCCATATCAAATAATAATAGCAATGCTATTATTTCCATGACATGTGCTTAACTTGTATGTTATATTTAAATATTATTTAACTAAATAATATTTAATACTATTTCTCACCAGACCCATAACTTGGTCTTCCAATCCTCCTTATCAGGACTTGAATAATGACTATTTATTTATTAAATAAATATAATTTCATTATTCTATGATAAGTAAATATTCCATTATCAATATATTCTCTCGAATAACTAGTGAAGAAATAAATGTGATCAAGAATAATTGAATAATTATTAAACCACAACTAAGAATAATATTTATTAAACTTGTTAAATAAATAAATAAATTATTTAACTAAGATACTGGCTACACTTATTGTGTGACCCTCTAGGAGTCTTTATCATTGGAATTAGGCGGACTTTCATAAACTCCAAGATTACTGTCAAGCAATGGGTCATGGCACCCAAGATAAAGAAGTTGATGTCGAAATGAAATGTCACCTCATATGAATGATTACCGTGTAATATAATCCCTTTTCCTTGATATCTCCAATCAAATGGGTTTCATGCAAGTTCCATGAATCCATGTTCTCGATTTATCATTCTTTGACTTCTTAGAATTGAACTTGACTAGATAACACCATGACCATGGATTTAGTTAGGCTATATCATTTCCATCAAAGGACCTGAGATATCTACTTCTGTAGAAGTGAAAAATCATTTCTCGCATTATTTATTAATGTAGTATTACTCGTGATGCACCCAACATATCCTACCTCACTATGAACATCTATTTTCAAAGTTTTCATCAATACATCTAAGTACACGAGCCATAATACCCATTAATAATAATCTTAAAGTCTAAGGACTAATACACACATCCATAGATAGAAAAATCTAATGACACTTATGAATGTGTATTTCCTACTGGTGGGTTTTGTTCTCATAATATCCTTCTGGATATTACCAAGGGTGCACACCATGAGAAGGTGCCTCAAAGTTTCATGAGATACCACCCCTGATAGCTTGTATCAATTTTGTCCCTTAAAATGTTATCATCTAGCCATATAACATATATTTAAGAATAGTGTCATGGCACTTTCAGGTTCTCATCATAGTAGGGATCTTCTATGACCTTTTAGTGTGACAACTATTCTTAGGACATTATCACATACTATGTCATTCATAAGAACAATCATGATGCAATAAGGATTTTATTAATATTCATACAATGAATATAGTTTTATCCTAAAGTAAAATGAAATTAGTTTCTAGGACACTAACTCCAACATCTATCATATACATAAATTTTATAAATTTTATTCTGATCCATGCATTTAAAAATATAGAAAAAAGTGTTTGTGACATCCCAATACTCAGAACCAGGAGGGTAGGGAATATAATACCCCCCATTTGTTGATAAAGAGGCCCTATAAGTACATGTACCTCCTATTGACTATAAACTCCATGAGATCCATCTTCATGTGATTTAGTATATGGAATGTGGAGCTCTGATAGGTGAGATTTACATGTATGATATGACTTGAGAGTTTCAAATATAGTGTCCACCATTATTTTTTAGATAGGTTGGACCTCACTTTATCAAGTTTTTGGTTGAGTATATGAAGAATATAATTGACTAGAATGAGAAACTCACTCATATACAGGAGAATCATACTATATATATCCTTTGAGGACTATTAAAGTACCAGTGGTATGTCTTAGTCTAGGTAAATCAACACATGGGGCTTTCCTGGAAGGTTTTTCATGATGAGAAATTAATTATTGATACATTGAGAGCATATAGTTCATAAGAGTTTATAAATCTAGTTTAGAATATGATGTCAGTGATGGACTAAGTGGTATATATTTTTTGAGATTATTTTTTTCACTCCTTTACTGAAGAGTGATGGGACTCCCACAATTTGATGAATTGAGGATGGTCTAAGACATTTGATTTGATTTTAGGTGCACATATCTAGGATTATATTTTTTAAGGTAGTGACTCTAGATCTTATTAAATATAGGAACTTTCATAAGGATATAATTTTAGGTTAGTTAGGATTATATGTTTTTCCCAAGAGTAGATATTCAGGTATCCAAAAGCAACGGTCTAGTGATTCTCTCTAGAGTGGTGGTGGATAGGCTAGCCAGGGTCATGGTTATTTCTCTTCCCAGTATGGGAGGACTCCACCAGTATTATATAGAAATTTGGGTAATAGGTCACTATAGTTCCACCAATATCTAGTGGAGTATCATTGATATTAGTAGATAGGAAATATGTAGCACTTCTTTCAAAGCTCTTTATATCTAGTTAATAGTCTTGGTGATGGCTAATTTTAGGGATTAGTGGATAGATAATGTTTTTCACTATAGGTTTGTTTTTTATGTTTTTATGACTGGAAAAGGAGTAGAAGGGGTTGTGGTATCCAGGGGTTATAGAGGTATCAAAGTTTTACTCCTCATGGTAGTCAAGGATTTGGAGGATATTGTCGAATCTTGAGGATTAGTCAACATAATTCCAACAAACCAACTTCTACTAACCATGAAGATAGTTCCTCCTCTATTTGAGGAATGATCCTAATTCTATATAACCATAGATCTATTTTATTTGATATATATTCTTCAAATTTATTTGTATCTTATCAGTTTTTAGTGACCTGAGGCTCATAACCAAGTACATGTATTGAGTGATTTTTATTAATACACCCTTAGGGGAGTGATCATATGGAATTTGAAAATGTTTTGATTGTTCCCTCATCATTAGTGGATATTAATATTTTGGGGATTTCATCATGTTAGATATGAACAGTTTCTATGTGATCCTATTTATATATTGGTTGACTTGGTATTGAATGGACATCGATATCTATCACCATTAAGTGTTTTAGATGTCTATTGAGGGTGATTTTTATACCCTAATTGGTGAGTGGGATATATAGGTAGTCCATTCTAGACTTGTACATCCAAAAATTAGGGATTTTTTTGGAAAAGTTTTCTAGTGATTGTTTGTATGATGATGAGATACATTAAAAACTATTTCCTCTTGTTGTTTAAATGTTCTAGGATATTTTTTAAGTGACCTTATTAGGGTAGACATATGAACGAGTATTTGAGTTTAAAATTGAACTAATATAGGTAACACAATCCATATATATTTTTTCTTATTGGATAGATCCTACATAGCTTATAAAGTGGAAGCATTATATTTATGGTCTTGAGAGAAACAAATTTATTCTACTAAGAATGTCCTCTTAGAATTCTCTTATTTTATTTCTCATGAAGATAGAAATATCATTTTTCCTATCTTTGAATTACTAGTGGATAGCCTTAGTGATAGTCAAGGACCAATATTATATTCCTCATATTGATGATTAGTTTGACCAGATGAGGGGATCCATGCGCTTCCCTAGGTTTTAATTAAGGTCAGGTTATCATCAGTTTTATGTGAGGCCATAAAATATTTTGTTTACTTATCTTAGGAGTAGGTATGGCCCATATGAGTACCAAAAAAATGTAATTTTTATTAACTAATGCACTAGAAGTTTTTATGGTCCAAATTAATTAGTACTTCAATCCTTATTTGGATTCTTTCATGTTAGTATTTGTTAAAGATATTTGGGTATACTCTTAGTCATGGGAAGACCACACTCATAATTTAGAGTTCATTCTGAGTACATTAACAGAGAATTATCTATATTTCAAGCCCTATTAGGGTTAGTCATGTATCAATAAGGTCTTAATCATAGGGTATGTGATATTTAAAGTATGAATATTTATAGTCTTTGAGAAGGTTGTGGCCATGGTTTCTTGGTAGAAACCCAAGAATAATTTTGAAGTCTATGGTTTCTTATAATTTGAAGGCTATTATAAGATATTAATTCAATACTTCTCATGTATAGAATCAATGATTAAAATGAAAATAAATATGAGTGAAATGTTTAATTCATACAATTCTTATAATAGATCCATCTAGGAGCTAAAGGGAAGATTGAAATCCATTCTAGTTTAAAACTTACTGAAGATGGGTAAGAGGTAAAACTAATAATTTGATGCATCAAGGGTGGTTTGGGTGTTATTTTGTTGTATAATGGGAGCTTATACCACTACATATTTAGGAAATTGAGGCTAAATGAATTTTATTATCTGAATCATGATCTGAACTTTTTGATATTCATGTAAAAAGATATTGGAATCAATGCCTTTTGGGTGGATGGTTAGTGGTTTATACCAATTATAAGATACCTAGGTATGTCTTATCCCACCATGAAATTAAACTATAGAAAAAAGGTGGGTTAAACACCTCTAACCATTTGACTTTCAAATAGAATATTCCCTTAGTAAGGGAAATGTCATGGCTAATTCATCAAGTAGAAAGGGTCAGGTGTAGGTGATGTAGGTGTTTAGTAGTGATTGGTAGGTGATGGGCATATTCACTGAGATACACCCTTATTTTATGGATTATCTAGTAAAAAAAACCCATACATACTTGGCTATTATGTTATAACATTTGAAGAGGGCATAGGAGCATCAGTTGTCTAACTCAGACTATAGAATTATGAGGGGCATTATATAGGGTGGGAATTTACCACTTGATTGGTCCCAAAATGACGAAATAATCAATTATATATGTGGTGTTGTGGTTGTTTCCATGAGAATTCATGAGAAGTTGATGAGAGATTCATATTCCTTATAATTGGATGTTCACCTTGGGATTAACATGATATTCCATGATATGTGTATGAAATACTAGTGGTCTTAGATGAAGAAGGATCTAGTGTGGTTCATCATGTGATTATATACCAGTCAGTGAGTGAAGTTTGAACAAAAATGACCCATTAGTCTTCTATAGTTATTTTCCATTCCCATGTTGAAATGGGATAATCTAACAATGGATTTTGTGATGGTTTTACTAAGGTCACCTCATGTTAGTGATGTGATATGGGTTTTGGTGTATCTATTGAACAAGGTTTCACACTTCCTACTAATCAAAGTGACAAAATATATTAATGAGTTTGAATTATTATGTATTTTGGATATTTTATGGTTTCCCAATGTTTTGAGAAGTATTATTTCTGATTGATATTTCAAAAATTTCCCCTCTTCTGGGATGGTTTTTAAAAGTTTTTTTAACACTTTGGTTAATTTGATATTGAAATATCATCCTAGAATAATGGGTAGTCTGATCATACTATGAGGACTCTAGAGGACAAGTTGTGAGATTGTGTCATTCATTTTTATGGTTCATGGGAGAGTCAAATATCTATTTTCAAGTTTTCCTATCACAATAGTTTTCAAGAATCAATTCATATGGAACCTTTTAAGGAATTGTATCATTGATCATTTTATTCACCTCTATGATGGTAAGAGGAAAGGGAGTTAGCTATTATCAGGACATGTCTCATTCAGGAGACTTTAGATCATATTGAAATGATTTGGATGATATTAGCTAGCACATTAAGCTACCAATATTCCTATACATATCAATGATTTTGTCCCATGGAGTTTTAGGTGGGTGACTAGGTTTTCTTATGAGTGATGAATCATTTGGTTCACTATCATATTAAGTGGTATGAGAAGTTAGAACATAGATACGTGGGACCCTTTGAGATTATCAATAGGGTAAATACAGTGGGATACTTTAAGATCCAAAATCCATGGAGGCATGTTCTTGTTTAAATTTTGTTTTTAATCCCTTATTTTTTTTAATTAAATGTTCATTGGGTGTATGAAGTGCCTTAGAGGTGTTATGGGGTTTTGAGACATGAAAATAAAGAAAACCATACCATCCTGTGAAAGACACACTATTTTCATATGGTTAAGTAAACCATACAGCCTTCCCAGGAAAATCTTGTAACCTTGGATAATAGAATTATGCATGATTGGAACACAGTTATTCAAACCACGTGGATATCCCCAGGTAACCATGCGACTTCACTCTCCTTGGAAAGTTTCTTGCACACGGTTTGCACATGGTTTGGAAAACCTGCACCCCATTAAAAGTTGAGAAAAAATTATAAATTTTCCATCTTAGTATTTTTAATTTCTACCCAATTTTCCTCCCATTATTCCCCTCTCAACCCTAGTGACGAAGTCAAGCTCCCAAATCTTCCCAAGTGTGGTTCTACTTCGATTCTTGGCCATTTGGAGCACCATTGGTTGCAGATCGAATCTCCAAGAAAGTCTAATATCCCTCTCACTTCTCTTTTCTAGATTAGGAATTGTATCTTGGGTTATATTATTCTAAAGACCTAAAAACCTATTTTTACGATGGATTATAGGATAAGGATTCAAGGGGTACTTGAATTCATATCTATGTCAATGATTAAGAGTTCATTCATCAACATATTCGCAGTAGGTGGTCTACAAGTTATATCCCATAGTTGTTGAGTTGATTTGTGCATGTTTGGTTTCTTGGTTATCTATTGTTGTGTTTTTTATTCCTTTGGTGATATTTGGTAAAATGGGTGTCTAAATGGTGAATTAAACCCCTCATGATCCTCATGGGATGCATGGAGGATTATTTGACTGATTTAGAGCCACCCATGGGGTGCACCGACATTCCCGAACCTAGAAACTGGTAAGGTTAAGTGTAGAGTTGATGTGTGGTAACGTAGAGTCATGATGAACATGTTGATATATTAACTTGAGTTGAAAGAGGAATATTGATATATGTTTATAGGCTTGGATAATAGAATAATGGGTTTTTTGGATAAATTCTAATGGGTAAAGGGGTTAAGGATCATGATTTGATGGAAGTGTTAAATAAAAAATAGATAGAGACTATTAAATATGCTAAATGGGTTAATTGGATTAATGTGAATATGACAAATATATTATGAAATGTACAGAGAATGCATAAGGGGGTTATTAATTGTGAAATGAGTAATGGGTTAAATTGGTTAACATGTGGGAAATTGATGAGTAGGTTAAAGGGGAGAATTAATGGGAATTATTTAATATGTTTAATGAGTTTAGGAATAAGAAATGTGAATTAAACTAAATGGATATGTAATGTAGATGGAAAATATGTTAATGGGTTATGGAATAATATTAATTCCCATGTTTATTATTATGGATTATGTTATCGACTTGTATTTTTTGTGTTTGGATGTGATATGGTATGTGTGGGGTGAATAGATAAATAATATTTTTCACATGGATTGGTAGTGTGGGGTATTTACTTAAGTTTGTATTCCCATGGGTTGAGTTAGACTGAGGATCTAAACTCTACCCCAAAATTCACAGGTTAGGGAAGGGACAAAGGATATATTCCCCTAATGGTTTCATTTGATGAGACCACCCAGACTGAGGCTTCAAGGTGAGTGAAATGTATTTGTTGTGACGTGTTTACCCCTAGTGAGATATGGAATCGATTTATTTCCCCTATGCATAGTTATTGGTTTCCTTAGACCCTTATGTAGATAATGTAAATGCCTAACCCATGAAACACATGTCAAATATGGATTAAGTAATGAAGATGGTATAAGTAATAAAAATGGTAATAATGATAGAAAAGTGTTAAAGTAAAGATGGTTAACTAATGGTACTCGAGTTATCCTTTGTTTACTTATATTTATTGATTATTTGAATGAAATATATATTTAGACTGAATATTTTGTAGACACCATTGGTGGTTCCCTACTGAGTTTTACTCACACCCTACTCAGGCCCCCATTGGATACTTGAGCATACTTAATTGTTGTAGGTTTGGATAAGGGAAAAGGTCTGGTGTTAGGGAGTTGAGTTAGGCTTGGTATACATATGGATGAGGATCCAAACTTGAAGTCATGACCATTTTCAGGATTCAACTTTTTGTCTTTATTTTGTATTTCCTTCACTCTTGGAACTATTAGTATGACATCACATGGTTATTATTGATTTGTAGTTTGTACCTAGTTTCAGGAGATTCTTAGTTATGAATGTTTATTGGTTATTACATATTGTTTTTTCTATTTATATTCTTAAATGTTATGGATTAATATAGTAAAGAGGGTATAGTCTCCCCATGTGTCTCATTATACCCTTGCTTTTAGTTGTAAACCTCTGGCATATGGGGAGGTTCACTTGAGGTCATGTGGTGACCTGACTCGGGGCACCAGTTTAGTGGATTCCAGGTCAGGGATGTTACAAAGTGGTATCATATTGATTCTTTTCTATGGTCTTATTATTTGGTATGGTAGATAGGATAATATTATGTGTCAAGTCTTGGTAATAATATCGTTCTTGGGAGTAGCTAACCCATGTATGAGGGGAAACCAAAGTATCTTGGGTGGGGATTATTGTTCTTGTTGTTTTTTGTTATAGTTGAATGATATTTCACCATTAGGTGATACACTTGTTGTGTGATGTGACTGTTTGGAGTTATTTTACTCATGTTCAGAATAGAATGAGTTTGTGCATTCATGCATCATTTTAAGAACCTAGAAATATAGGTGGCATGAATCATGATAGGAACACATGGGATGGATGTGTGGGATATGAAAGGTGGAATGAATTTTACTTTCTTGAGAAATTTAAAGAAAATCGTGTCTAATAATAATGATGCAAATAAATAAAATGGGAGGAATTTTAGATAATGTTTAAAGTTTTTTGGTTAAGTAAAGGTGTAAATGAGTTAAAATTTGGGTTGTAACAAGATGTGAAAAGGTAAATGTGCCTAAGAGGAAGGATTTGCATTGCGAGTGTGGAGGTAGTTTTAAAAAGGTGTCTAATGAAAGACTGTGGCTATATAAATTAATTTACCCATGTTTACCATGACCCGTAATAGGTATGGTAGAAGTTAGTGCTCAAGTGTGTTTATGTCCATTGGTATAGTTTATGCGAATGTTTTTTTACGAAAAATGAAGAGTCTTCTCATGTGTAAATTATGGAAGATTTATTCTATGTGTTCTAAAGATCATGCTTGTAATTTTAGGAAAATGACACAATGAAGATGTGTATAGGTAGGGTGACAAAAGGATGTTGGTGAGAATTATCCCCTGGTAATAGAGTAAAAAGACCTAGTGATTAAGGGTAATAGAGAAGAGCAGTTTTGTGATAACTTCACCCACTTTATGCATATGATGGAATGGGGCCTAGGAAAGGTTGTACCGAGTATGTTCGAGCTAACTAGAGAGTTTCAACTGTAGCACCCTCTGAACTCTACCATAGAGGGTGGTATAAAGGAAGATGAGTTCTAGATAGAGTCCATCAATATGATTATTGATCATTTTGATAATCCTTCCAATAAGCAAGTCAAGTTGGCAACCTATATGTTGTGAGGTTAGGAAAAGCGTTGGTGGGACATCATGGTTCATACTGACCTGACCAAAGGAATGATATGGAACGATTTCCAGGAGAAGTTTCTAGAACACTTCTATCTATAAACCTTGAGGTAGGAGAAGGATGCCGAGTTTATGAGTTTGACCCAAGGGGATGTGTCAGTAATTAATTATACTAGACGTTTCACTGAATTATGAAGCTATATTTTAGTGCTATAAGGGGATGAGTAAGCTATAGAAAAACATTTCCAGGATGTTCTTAGACATGATATCAGATCCTAGGTTAATATATTTCACTTGAAGAGGTTTCTAGAGGTGGTGGATCAAGCACTTATCTTAGAAGGGAACCTGAAGGGAGATTCAAGTAGTGGACTTGTGGTGCTAGTTGGGTAGAAATGTGGCGCGACTTCTGAGGATAGGAAGCATCATTTTGGGAGTTTCCATCATGATGGAAGTGCACAGAGTAGTAAAAAGAGAGGTTAAACCTCTCAGGGTGGTGACCATGTGTTTTTCTATTAGTGTGGCAGGCTAGGGTACATGCAGGGTCAGTGTCCCTGACCACCAATTGAGTACCAGTCATGCTGATGAATGGGGTATGTGTAAAGGTTTTGTAGGAATACTCGATAGCTAGGTGCGGATGGTGGATCAAGGTTGATGTTGAGTTTAGGAAAGGGGTTGGTTACCCCATATCATATAGGTAGTTGGAGATCAACTGGTCATACCGATCGGGGTGGTGGACATGGTACTCTAGGGTGAGATCATATATATCAGTAGAGTAGTGCAACAACAAAGACTCAGGTCAGAGCCCAAGGAAGAGGGGAAGGTCAACTTTATGTAGTTTAGTCTACACCTAGAGGTGTTGAGGCTGTACCATCAACTATTTGAGGTATGATCCTTGTAGCTTCCATGATTTCTAGAGCTTTATTTGAAATAACTACCACACATTCTTTTATCTATTCATAGTTTTTAGTTATGTTGGGCCTATTAGTGTAATGTTTATGTGGGGTTATGTTGATTAATACTCTGTTAGGGGTTAGAGCTAAGGATATCAAACAATTTAAGGGTTGTTCTCTAGAGGTTGGTGGGTACCGTTTTCTGTGGGACTTGTTCATCCTCGATATGTCATGTTTTGACTTGATTTTGGGCACAAATTGACTGAAATTATACCAAGACCATATCAACTATTACTATCATTGAGTAACATTCATGTCTCTTGAGGGAGACACTTATGTCCATCATGGTGAGTGGGATGTTCGAGCAGGCCATGCAAGGCCAGTTTTCTAGCATTTGGGAGAACTCACAACCCAAGTGGATTTTCTTATACTTGATGACAGAGGAATAGAGCAACCAGTCTTTCCTCCCATTTTGGATCAATTTTAGGATGTGTTTCATAAGGACTTATTAGGGCTACCATCCAAGATAGATGTTGAGTTTATGATCGAGTTTCTGCCAGGGGAAGAACCAGTTTCCATATCGCTATATAGAATAACACCAGTAGAGCTCTAGGATCTTGAGGCTTAGTTAGAGGTGTTGGAGAGGAAAAGGTTCATCCGTATGAGTACATAACCATGAGGATCTCCAGTGTTATTTTCCAAGAAGTATAATGAATCATTGAGGCTATGTTTCGACTATAGGAAGTTGAATAAGATGAAGGTTAAGAATGAATACCATATTCCATGAATCGATGATCTTTTTGACTAGCTAAGAGGCATGATAGTGTTCTACAAGATTTATTTGAGGTTAGGTTATTATCAGCTGAGGGTGAGACCTTCCTACATACCACAAACTATTTTCTAGAAGCAGGTATGGGTTATATGAGTTTGTGGTGATACTGTTCGGGTTGACCAATGCACTGATAGTGTTCATGGCTCTAATGAATCGAATCTTTCACCCTCACCTATATCAGTTTGTAGTTGTATTTGTGGTTTATATCTTGGTGTACTCGAAGACTCATGAAGATCATGAAAAATATATTAACATCATCTTGAGTAAAATAAGAGAGCATATTATATATGTCAAGATATAAAAATTTCATTTATAGATCAATATGGTGAATTTATTGGGTCACATCATCTTTGAGGAAGGCGTGTCGGCGGACCTAGAGAAAGTGCAAGCAGTTGTGTCTTGGGACCATCCTAAGAATGTTTCTAATATCTGAAGTTTTCTGGGTTTAGAGGGATACTATCAAAGGTTTATCAAATACTTTTCCTGGTTATAAACTTTAAGGATTGACTAAGAATGGAATTATGTTTGAATGGTCATAATCATGTGAGAATTATTTCCAAGATTTAAAGAAGTGGTCGACTACCACACCAATCCCGATCTTACCCGATCCAGGTAAGAAGGATACCATGTTTTATGATGTGTCTGGTGTCAGTATGGGTGCATTATTGATGTAGGATGATCAGGTTATTACATATGGTTCATGGTAGTTGAGGCCTCATGAAAGAAATTATCCTATGCATGATCTTGAATTAGCTACAGTGGTTAATGTCTTAAAATTTTGGTGCCATTAATTGTTGGGATAGAAATTTATGGCGTATACCGATCATAAAATTCTTAAGTACATATTCTCTTAGTGTGATCTAAATCTTTGACATTAGAGATGTGTTGAATACATTCAATCCTTTGATTTTGATCTGGTTTACACTATAGGAAAGGAAAATAGTGTTGCAGATGATTTGATTTAGAAAACTCAAAGTCAAGTAGTTTGGGAGTCCAACTCTGAGTGGAAGATGATGGTTTTGTTTGCTAAAATGCATCTTGAGGTGTAAGATGGACAAGAGAAGATAAACCTTTCATATTTGTTAGTTGAGTTCACAATTCTGAGCCAGATTAAGAAGGGATAGTATGAGGACCTAGAATGTGTGTCTATGAGGGAAAGTCTTAAAGGTGGGGAATCATCTTCTGGTTAGGCCATTGAAGATGATGGGATCATTTGTGTTCATGGCCATGTGTTTGTGATAATATTTAATGCATGAGTTTCATGTATCAAAATGATTTGTGCATAATGGTTCTACCAAGATGTATTGTGATCTTCATAGGTAGTATTGGTGGCCATGAATGAAGAAAGGGGTTGCAATATTTATGGAGCGCTGCCTTACCTATTAGTAGGTGAAGGATGGACATCAGTACCCAGGTGGTTTATTGTAGCCATTTCTCATTTCGAAATGGAAATGGGATGATGTAAAAATGGACTTCATAGTTGGTCTTCTCAGGATTCCTTAGAAGAATGAAGCAATCTGGGTAGTTGTCAATCAGTTGGCTAAGGTGCCCCATTTCTTTCTGATTTGGGATAATTTCACTTTGGATTAGTTGGGTGGATTTTATATTCGATAGGTAGTGTAGTTTAATGGGGTACTACAAGCTATAGTTTCAGATCATGATCTACATTTCACATATCATTTTTGGTAGGGATTACAAAATGCACTTGGTACCCAAGTGTTCTTGAGTATGAATTTCCACCTGCAGATAGATGAGCAATCAGAGTGTACCATTTGGGAACTAGAGGACATGTTGAGGGATTGTGTCTTAGATTTTGGTGGATCATGGGAAAATAATTTGTCCCTTGTTGAGTTTTCATAAAATAATATTTACCAGGATACAATTCATATGGAACCATTTGAGGCACTTTATGGTAGATCAGATAGATCTCTGTTATGTTGGATGGAAATTAGAGAATTAGAGTTTTTGGGACTGAGTCTCGTGCAAGAGATGTCAGAGAAGGTTCAATTGATCCGAAAGTGGATAAAAACAGATAAAAGTAGGAAAAATTTATATGCATATAGGAATCATAAACCTCTTGAGTTTTTAGTGGGTTATCATGCATTCCTTTGGGTGTCACCAAGGTTGGGTCACCACCAGATTTAGAAATAGGATAAGTTAGTGCCCAGATATATGGGGCTATTTGAGATTGTGGAGTGGATCAGATTGATGGAATACCAACCAGATCTTCTACAATGGTATAGTGGTATGCATTATGTTTTTAATGTTTCTTAGATTCAATAGAATCACCCTACTCTATCTCATGTGATTTACTTTGAGGTTGTTGAGCTTGAGGCAGATGCATCCTTTAAGAAGAATTTGATTCATATTGTGGATCATAGTGAGAAAGCCTTGTGGGGAAAGACTGTGTCATTGGTTCGAGTTTTATGGAAGCATGGTAATATTCAGGAAGAAAATTGGGAGAGGGAGTTAAATTTTTGGTCTCAGTGTCCCGATCTTTTTACCTTGGAATCTCAGTGATGCTCGAGAAGAGAGGCTTGAGGACGAGCCATATAAGGTGGGTAGGTTGTAATATCCTGACTCTATGAAGGTATTTCCTTATTTCAATTTTGATTTTAATACCTTATTTTTCATTAATTAAACTTTCATAGTGTGTATGAGGGGCCTCAAGGGTGTTTCAGGGGTTTGAGACATTAAAAGAAGGAAAACTGGGCCAACCCATTCAAGGAACATGGTTTTCGTACGGTTAAGTAAACAATGCAGCCTTCCTAGGAAAACAGTGAAACCTTGGATATTGGAATTATGAAAGGTTAGAACATGGTTAGTCAAACCATATAGAGATACCTAGGTAACCTTGCGACCTCAATCCCCTCAGGTAGTGGTTTGTGCACGGTTTGGAAAACCGTGTGGACAAACTGTGCACCCCATTAAAAGTTAGATTTTTTTTACAGTTTTTCCATCTTAGGATTTTTAATTCCTACTCTATTTTTCCTCCCATTCTTCCTCTCTAAACCCTACCAACAAACTCAAGCTCCAAAATCTTCCTAGGTGTGGTTATACTTCAATTATTGGCCTTTTGGAGCACTGTTGGTTGAGGATCTAAGATCTAGGTAATTCTAATCTCTCTCTTGCTTCTCTTTTTTGGATTAGGGATTATATCTTAGGTTATCTTCTTTATAAGCCCTAAAACCATATTTCTCTAAAGGATTATACATTGAGGCTTAAAGGGGTTTTTGAATCCAGATCTAAGGCAATTATTAAGAGTACATTCATCAACGGATTCGAGGTAGGTGGTCTATAAGTTATATCCCATAGTCGTTGAGTTGATTTTTGCATGTTTAGTTTCATTATTGGTTATCTATTGTTGTTCATTTGATGAATTTAGTGATATTTAGTAAAATGGGTGTCTAAATGGTGAATTTAAGCCCTCATGATCTCCATGGGATGCATGAAGGACGATTTGACTGATTTAGGGCCACCAATGGGGTGCACCGACATTCTCGAACCTAGAAATTGGTAAGGTTAAGTGTAGAGTTGATGTGTGGTAATGTACAACCATGATGAACATGATTACATGTTAAATTGAGTTGATATAGAAATATTGATATATGTTTCTATTATTGGATAATGTAATAAGTGGTTGTTTGTCTAAATGATAATGAGTAAAGGGGTAAGGCTCATGATTTGATAGAAGAGTTTGAATGGATAATAGATAGAGATTGTTAAATATGATAAATGGGTTAATTAGATTAATGTGAACATGAAAAATGGATTATGAAATGTACATAGAATTCATAAGGGGATTATTACTTTTGAAATGAGGAATGAGTTAAATGGGTTAACATGTGGGAAATTGATGAGTAGGATAAAGGGGAGACTAAATGAAAATTATTTAATATGCTTAATGAGTTTAGGCATAAGAAATGGGAATTGAACTAAACAACTATGTAATGTAGATGGAAAATGTGTTAATGGGTTATGGTATAATATTAATTCCCATATTGATTTCTGTAGATTATGTTTTCTATTTTTATTGGTTTTTTTGGTTGTGGTATGTTATGTGTGGGGTGAATGGATAAATAAGCATGTGCACATGTCTTGGTAATGCGGGGTATTTACTTGAGGTTCTACGCCCACAGTTTGAATTAGAATAAGGCTCTAAACTCCACCCCAAAATTCATGGGTTAAGGAAGGAGAAATAAGATCTATTCCCATAACATTTGTATCCAATGAGACCACCAAGGCCGAGGATTTGAGGTGAGTGAAATGTATTTTTTGTGATGTGTTTACCCCTAGTGAGACAGGGTCTTGATTTATTTCTCATATGCATAGTGATTGGTTGCCTTAGAACCTTGCATAGATGATATAAATGCCTAACCCATAGAACACATGATGAATATGGATTAAGTAATGGAGATGTTATAAGTAATGAAAATGGTGATAATGACAGAAAATGGTTAAAGTAAATATGTATAACTAATGGAACCTAATTTTTCATTTTTTTACATGTATTTTTTTATTATTTTCATGAACTATTTGTTTAGACTGGATATTTTGTAGACACCGTTGGTGGTTTCCTACTAAGTTTTACTCACACCCTACTCAGGCCACTGTTGGGTACTTGAGAAGAATTCATTGTTGTAGGTTAAAATAAGGGTAAAGGAACAGTGCTAGGGAGTTGAGTTGGGCTTGGGATACGCATGGATGAGGATACAAACTTGGATTCAAGACCATTTTGGGGATTCATCTATTTGTCTTTATTTTGGGTTTTCTTCACTCTTGGAACTATTATCATGACATTACATGGTTATTTTTGATTTGTGGTTTGTACCCAGTTTTGAGATATGATTAGTTATGCATGCTTATTGGTTATTACATGTTGTTTACACTGTTTATATTCTTAAATGTTGTGGCTTACTCTGGTAAAGAGGGTATAATCTACCCATGTGACTCATTAGACCCTTGCTACTAGTCGGAAACCTATAGAGTATAAGGAGGCATGCTTGAGGTCATGTGGTGACCTGACTCAGGGCACCAATTCAGATAGGGGATGTTATACATACTAATTAGTGATTCCTTATAGTTTCCATGTTATTCATGATTTATTTCATGTACTCCATGTTAGGAGATACCACCTTGATCTTTATCATGGTAAAATTAGATCAAAGGGCTTATATATATATATTTTTTATATTTGGATAATCCCTTTTTAAAATCAGTTGAGAGGGAACCCTTACATGACGCACAGTTGTAGAGGCACAAGGGATAATACATGACCTGAAGGCCCAAAGACCTGAATTCACTAGAACTGACCCTCCCCATTATCTTCATTATTGATAGCACCAATCTCCCCGCAATTGAATAGAATTTCTTCATGTATATCGATATAATACCTGGTACTGATGGCAGTTTCCACACCCTCTCATTATTGCAATCTGGTTAGCTCTCCTCTGGTATATTTTATTACTCCAACTCCTCTTTTGTGGACTAATATAGTGTAGTAATTTCTAAATTCTTCACAACTCAAAGGTCTTGTAACCTAAAAGAAATATGTGGCCAAGAGGTCCTATTTCCTGAAGGCCTATGGTGGCTTAAAGGCCCTATGGTCTAAATGCACAAATCTATGGCTTGTAGGGCCAAATAAGATGAATAAATGATTATATTTAGAATATATGTTATAGGAATACAATTACTCTGGTATGTGTGTAGTGTTATAATTTCCATATTTATGAGGATATATGAGATTAGGATTCTGATACGTGACCATAGTGGATATGGTTATTTTCCAGTGATTCTCAGTGGCACAACTTAGGGATGAGCCACTATATAATGGGGAGGTTGTAACACACCAACTATTTTCAAGATATGAGTTTTTTTAATTTTTTTAAAAAAAAATTAGTGGATTTTTATTATTAAAGGTATTAAAAGGGGACCAATGACTAGTTTTAGGAGTTAGTCCTGTGCTATAGCTAAGATTCTATATGAGGTTTCTTTACATTCACAATGAAAATGTGTTTCACTGTTACAAGGGTTGTGTAAGAATAATATTTTTGTCATGTAAGGTCAAATTTTTGTGTTGGTTATTGATCAAACTACAATGTATAATGGTCATGTTTTGAATCCCTTTCTGATATGGTAATTTTATCATGATGGAGGTTGCCATGTATAATAATTACCCATAAACCACATGGTTATTTTTTTTATTTTTAATGTGAAGGTATATTCCACTATGAACTCATAAAAAATGCTATAATGTGATCCCAAAAAAGGGAATCTCATCATGACCCATGTTATCACACTACACTCTAACACCATTATATATATATTTTTATATTTTTAAATAAATGATATTTCACTCTTTTATCTAAGAAACCATGGCCTACCATCCCCTTACTCCATGGATTCCACTCTCATAACTTGTGATTATCCTTATTTCATATCCTAAATCATGTGTCACTCTTCCTAGGACATAGCTAGAGGTAAATATATCACTACTCATTGATATGTTATAGTTTTCTTCCCATATTCCTTAATTTGGGGATTTCTTCATATTTTAAGGAAAAATTTGATTATAGACGATTCATTGGAAAATATTCAATGATTGAGAATCTAGTGTATTGATGTAGGTGGTCCATAACCATTCATAATGGTTTATTCATGTTTCATGAAACCTATGATATAGGTTCTTGTCTCTCATGTGAAATTGACCTAAAATATAAGCTGAATTGTTTTTCCTTTACCCATATATGTTGGGTAATGATGTTTAAGGCCACAATAGACCCTTTAATCATAATTCTTTTATTATATAGTCAACAATGGATATAATCTATAATTAATTATTTTTGAACCCTATACTCAAGACACAATCTAGAGGATCCTTGAGTTATATGATGACATAATAGACATAGTTTGGAACTATCAAACTCTATTGATATAGGAGAGTCTATAAATGAGAGAAAATAGCTTGAGTATTGAACCCTAATGGAATTTTGAGTTGGCAAAAGAAATTTTTGGTTTGTTTTCTAGAATAATGGGTGGGTGTTCCTTCTTTACCTAATTTGTTGATATTAGGTATAATATTCCATCATTAACAATCAGTATGTGGGTTGAAAATAAAATAATACACCTAGATTATATTTAAATGTTATTTGGATGTTATCTATACTTAATTTAAATTTCATATATCATACATCTTGATCCATTTTTATACCATTATATTATTTCAATTTATTTGAGATGACATGACCTTTATGCTATGAAGGAACATGGTTGTGATGAACCATCCATTTTTATTATATTTTTCATGATAGGGAAAATGTGCGGCGTCGGCGTTAACCTCCTCTGTTTCTACTCATGGCGCGTGGTCTCCTGCTGTTACTGGAAACCCTACGGCTACGGTGTCTTCGCGCTTCTCGGCTGGTGTGAAGCTGGCTTCAGACTCTCTTGCCGGATCTGTGAATCTGGTGGATGCTTTGGTGAAATCGAAGACCTCGGCAGCTTCTTCAACCTCGGTTCCTCAAGTCAGACCGGAGACCGTGTTGCAAGAAGATTTGGGGATTGGCGTGCAGCGCGGTGCTCCGCGGCATCGGGATGGTGTTGTGGCAGCTCCCCCTACTGTGATACAGGATTTTGGTAATAGTGTGGTGCAGGCCAAAAATTCTAGGATGAAGCAAGATGGAACTGGTTCGTTGGCCTTGTTCACGGACTCATGTCCGAGCAGAATTCTTCGTAAGGGTTCTTCGGCTCATGTTGAAGCTAACCCCGCCGCACTTTCTGAGATAATGTCAATGGGTAAAAATTCATTGATTGCGCGTATTGTTCTTCCTAAAGGTGCTCAACCATGGAAGATTGATGACCTGACTTGCAGAATTTTGAATTTGTGGGGCTTTTCTAACTGGAAGTGTGTTTCTCTTGGTCGAGGATTTTTTCATTGTCTTTTTCCATCTACTGATTTGAAGCTTCGAGCATGGAGCATTGGAACCTTGTTTCTGAAACATGGATGGTTGCATTCGCATGAATGGTCTATGGATTTTAATGTCTCGCATGCACGAAATGCATTTTCTCAGCTTTGGATTCGTCTGCATGGGCTCAACTGGGTCCTCTGGAATCCCAAAATTCTGCATGATATTGGCATGGAAATTGGGACTCCCATTCGGCTTGACAAAGAAACTGAGGATGTTCGGTTTTGTCATTTTGCTAGGATGTTGATGGAGGTTGATCTTAGTACTACTTTGATCGACAAGGTAACTCTTTCCACCCCTTCTGATAACATTCAAATTGATGTTGAGTATGAAAAAAAGCATCTTTTCTGAAATGTATGTATGGCTGTTGGACACCCTTTAGAGTTATGCCGGAAGAATATGTCTTGTGAGAAATGTGGTGTGAGAGGACATTCAACAGCCCTCTATCGCAGGAAGTCCAACCTGAAGGATTCGATGTTTCCAAAGTCTACTTCTCATGATGGTGATACAATTCTAAATCCGGCTCCTGATCATGGTAAAGGGCTTCTTTTTGATGAATCTCCAAAGGAGGCTCATAGTGGCCCTTCTAATACTCGATATGATTTGGCTAAAGAGGTTCCTCTAGTTGAGGACATCCCTATGCGGACTCCAGAACAGGTGATCCCTGATTCTCACCAAGTTGATGTCTCTAATCAGGGTGATGTGCAACTACATGTTGATTATCAACATGAAATCCAGAAGCATTTTCAGTTATCTGAGTTACCTGAGAAATGGGGGAACATTTCTGAAGATGAAAAGGGGAAGGTGCGTACCCCGATCAGGGTCTCGGGCAACGGTGGTCATGCCTCTTATAAGGATGCAATATTGAGTGACAAGCCAAAGACTACTGAAAGTGAGGGTCCTCCCTTTAAGAGGAGACCACGTAAGGATTATTCTAATGTACTTAGAACTGTGTCTACCAGATCATCGTCTAAGGTGTTAAGGAAAGTGGATTTGGATATCTTGAAAATCCTCAATAGGGACAAGTCTCAATCTGAGTGGGAGACTGCTGGTGATTCTGATTATGGAAATGATATGTCTTTTTATGATCTCTAGACTTGCTCTTGGTGGATGAGGTCATGTCTGTTGTTTGACCCCATCCGCCGCTCTGTTGTCCTTTTTCTTTCACTTAATAAATGGTCAGAAGCTTTGCCTTTTAAAAAAAATGTACTTTCCCTAATGTATGGTTTACAAGAAAGGGGATGAGATAACCATATGAGGATATTCACTCGTGGGATGTGATTACATCTCTTATGATGTGAAATGGGATTTTATATTCCTTTCCCTATTGTGATAATTCCCATAGATAATAATTTTTTACTTTGTTTTAAATATGTAGGAGAGATGCAATGCCTATCATAATGTTATTTCTTAGGGGCTCTATGATAGTTTTTGTACTATTTCTATCGGGATACCTTTCCCATTGATATTATTTTTTTTATCAAAATGTACTAACCATGTATATATTACTAAATACCACATAATTTTATTCACATTGATGTGTCTTATTTATCAGAATGTACTTCTTATCTTCTATACTATGACGAGACACTATTCCCACTAATTACAACATGGGATAATATTCCCAATTTATTTTTATGAGAAAATATCAAAGACACACTAGTACTAAATGAAGTAGGTATGTTTAAAACCAGGTGTATTTGAAATACACATGGATATGACATATTTTTTATTTATACAATTTTATATTATTTAGTTATGAGAATATCACACAATACATTAACATATATTTACTAGAAAATCTTAGGGACAATGTTGGTGGTGGGATATTGAGTTGTACTTACACCCTAATTAGCTGGACTAGGACCCAAAAATACCTTATGGTTCTTAGTCAAATTGTTGGAAATGTCCCTATTATCAATGGATGTGTTGGGGAGATTATTTAGATTTAGGAAATGGCACTAAACATGGACATCGATAATATTTATTCTACCATATCTATTCTGTTGATTATTTTTAGGGAATGTGGTATAAGATCATCCTACTAGAGATTTTTTTATATTTTTATGATAGTGTCAAATTTCTTATACATATTTTGTTAGAGAATGAGAGTTTTTATTTAATTACTAATGGGATGTTGCAATGAAGTTCACTTTTTTTGTCTTACTTTATGATGATTTTTTATTATTAATTATTTTTTTATGATTTTTGGATATTTGTATGAAAGATGTTATAGTCTCCACACATTATATATAAACTCTTTCCATTGGTTGAAAACCTCAAGTGTACAAGGATTCATACATGAGGAATGTGGAACTTGATTTAGTCAAGGTGTATGTGAACTTAATCCTAGATACTATAATTTTTTCTAAAACAATGACATGATTTTATAAATATACATATACCACAAAAAATTTATTTAAAAATATATTTTGGACCTAGAAAAAATCCCATTTCTTGATTCTATAGATACTAAAAATATCAAATATGATAAAATATTTTTTTAATTTAGTTGTTTGGATTTATTGGATGGTGTCTCACTCCCCAAGGGAATCCCAGACACAGGGTTTCTTATTCTTTATCCTTGAAGTCATCACCATCTTCTAAAGTGGTTATTTCTCATTCTCTTTATTACCCTGTTCTCTATCCATGTTGATAAAATCCTTGTTCACTTATCCATACACCTTCGCTCAACTATTCTATACATCTTCATGTTCATAAATATTATTTATTTTTTAAGAGAAAATATCACATTAAATCCTTCATTAGTGGTCACTAATGTGATAGAGTTTTAGTTTCATAGCAGTAGATTATTTCTTTCTTTATTTATAACTATATCACTCTTATTTAGATCTCCCAGTTTCTAGGTGAGTGGAAATCTTATGGGTTTCATCAATGGTGATTGTGCACCCTTCCTTGATCAACTCATTTTCTCATTATTTTTTCCATCACCATCCAATTATTTTGTTTTTCTATAAAATCCTAATAGACTAGGGTCTCCAATTATTCTCCTTTTATTACTGTGTTTGCATTATTTTGGGACCCACAAAGTTTTATTTGTTAGCATTATTGGTGGGAATTATTTAATATTCGCATCTTTCTTCTATAATTGAATCATTTAATTGTTTTTGTTACCATGTTTGATAACATGTATTCAATATGTGTCTCAAAATGTCCTCTATTTTCTCAATTAATTTTTTTGTATTCTCAATATTGATTTATATTCATCGTATTTTGGTATGTTAGTGTTTCCTATTTCCTACTTCAACTAAGGTGTTTGAGGGATCTTCACCTATTATAGGAGTTCTTGGTAGGTGCGTTTTAGACTTATGTTGTGAAAAATTGGATCAATTCATATCTAGTACATCAAATTTGATCGATATTGGTTTATTATGATTTTATTTCTTTTTTTAATCAATCAGAATCAGTACATGTGGATTCCTCAGTTAGGGTTACAATCTTCAAGGTAGTAGAAGATCCTAATGTTTTTATTTTCTTAGAGGTCATGTATTAACTAATGTCTTATATAAAACTTATCTATTTATTGGTTCTACCTTACATGTGGTCCAAGGGGTTTCTGGTCTACAATGGTTGTTTATAGGTTCTTTCTATAATAATAATGTGTTATATTAATGAAAAAATGGTATTAAGAGGAAAATGTAGTGGAAAAATTCCAAAAACATTTTCTATAATATAAAAAAAGTTATTTTAATTTTAAAAAACAAAGACCATTCCTCTATTTATTATGTGAATCCAATCCTACCATGATTCTCTATATAAGCTTATAGGAGATCTATTAGTGGAGATAAAATATAATCTAAACTCCATAGGTATCCAAGGTTTGAGTTAATATCTTAACAATTGGGAAGGATTTCTCTAACTCTCACAACATACTAAAATCATTAAGCTGTAGAGATTTGATAAGTGAGATAATTTGATTAAGTAGTTTTCATAGTGACCAAATAAACCTATTTACTCATATATACTTTTTACTAGGAATGAAACACATTATATAGGCCTATAAGGATACTTATTGGTTTCTAATTGTTCATTTTTTCCATAACTCAAAAATTTCAAAAATGTTTCCTTAAATTTTAAATCCTAATAATGTGTTACTTAAACATTCATTAATTATTTAATATTTTATAATTAATATTTTAATTTTAAAATCCTTAAACATCATCATGAATTTTATAAATAATATAGGGTAGATTATATTTGGAATATGGTTGATATTTACATTATCTCATAATGCACTTTCATGAAAATAGACACAATAACACTATAATGGTATTCAAAACTATGTGTAATTAATGAGAACAAACCATGATGTGGCGACCTTCATTATGTTTTAATTTTATTTAGTAAAATTTTAATTAAATGTTTCATTCTATGAGGTTCATATTTGATAAGATGATTAAATTTCAGGCTCCCTCCTTATAAGCCCTCAGTATTTCTCTATGCTATAGAACCTTTAAATTTCAGTATTAATCATCATTTTTGTTATTATAAATTTTCATATGAATTTAAGGAAGGGTTAAAGATTTTTTAGGTATTGTTTAGATCCTGTATCCCTAGTTTTTGGAAGAACATTGTGAGGTTCATGGTTAGAGTATGGTTAGTGCTAACCATGAACCTCAACTATGCATGCCATATAGGGTGTCACACAGTTTGTCAAATCGTTCACTTGAGGACACACAATCATGAAGGAAAATATAGAAATGTTTTAGAGAGGTTTTTCATGGGAAGTGAATGGTTAGTCTAACTATTCACCTAACCATGTTAGGGGGTGTCTCCCTTGGACAGTGCTGGTGCATGTTTGGCACAAGGTTTGGCCAACCGTGTGGCCAAACTGTGCGCCTCATTAAAGTTGGTTGAAATTCCAAAATTTCCCCCCCTTTATTAATAACTATCACCCTCATTTTATATCCTATTCACACATAGATCCACTATATCCCATGAGATATCTCCCAATGATTCTTCCTAGGTATTGAGGTTTCTCCCTCATCTAGACTATGATCAGACTATCAATATTCATGTTGGTTTGCGAATGTTAAGTACCACATTTCATTACTACACTTTCTCAATTTATCTCTCCATCTACGATGCTATTTTTATGCATGATAATATGACCTATTTTTATGGTATTTATCTATTTTTTCAATTTCATCCATTCTAGCTAAAATTAGAAGTTGATATTGGATGAGGGTGCATTTAACACCCTATAGTAGGTGGTCTATACCTTTTCCCAAAATATCACATTGTTTATTATTTATTCACCATTGTTCTTCACATAGGACCATCCAGATGATTCCCCTAATCTGATTAGAAACATAAATTTAATTATTGAACTTGAAATTGAAGTGCACATAGAACCCTACCTTGGTTATAGGTTGTAAATATCTACCTGAACCACCACTATGGTGGATTCATTTATCTACCCCTAATATAAATCCTCCTCCTTGGGTGTGTGTGATATTTCCAACTATTGGTGGAATCATTTACTAAAATAAATGAGATATTTAAGGGTTTATTTACTCATTTAAATAAAATAAAATGTGAATAAAGTAGATAAATGAATGGTTTAAATGATGAAATTGTAAAGAGATGAATGATCTCCAGGCTTGTACCTTTTTATATGGATGGATGTACTTGTTAATTGAAAATAACATTGCCTCTTGGAAATTTATATTACTTTATTGATATTGGAAATTGTAGTAATGAAATGAAAATGGTAACTTGGTATGGAATAAAATTGATTATCAGTATGGCCCTGACACTAATTACCAGTATGGCACCGAGAAGGAGGATCAAGGTTTGGTACCTATGACCCCTATATTTATATCTTTAGATATTAGGATTCTAGAACCATGTAACCTAGGTTCCTAGAAAACACAGGTCTTCATTATTTTGAGATCACCTAGGATGAGATTCTTATTCTCAAGAGGACACCTTGGTCTTTTACCGTGGGTCCTAGCCCAAGTAGGTCTAATAGTTTATATGTATTTGGATCATGAAGAAGCTTATAGTTACCTACTATTTCACTTTTATACAATTATATTCATCTTTATTATATTTATAATAGTTATATCTTGTATTGTTGGAATTATTTATATCTGAAATTCATTTCACTACCATACCAGTTATACTTGAACACAGTTATAGTTTTCATACAAAGGATAGATTTGTTATAGAAACTGTTGGTGGTGGCCTACTGAGTATATATCACACCCTATTCGGTCCATCGTTAGGTACCTAAAAAAAATTCATGGATATAGGTAGGGATAAGGGAAATCTCTCGATCATGAATTCATGATTTTTACATAGAATAGGATCTTTGGAACATAGAAACGAACCTTGGATTATGATTCTTGGATATATTTTTTGGTCTTTTTATTCTTTTTTATACATGTATTATATTGGCTAAATGCTACCATGTATGCCTATTTCTTTTTTTGTAGTAGCATGACATTATAATCATTCTATATGTGACTATAAATATTGTTTTTGTATGTTTATTATATCAGGATGTTTTACTCCTGATGTTGGTTATTTATTATGTTTCCACTATTATTATTCACTGTACAACTATGCTACACAATGATCATGTGGGAATAGTATCCCCATAATAACATCATTAACCCTCGCTTATAGTAAGAATACTATAGAGTAAGGTGAGGAAATCTTGAGTCTATGGGGCCAACTGAGTTTAGTTACATACGAGTGAACTGGGTTCAGGATGTTACAAATTAGTATCAAAGATTTTTTTTATTTTTCCTTACTATTTGAGGTTGGTAGACAGAGAATAAGAATGTGTTTTAATTTGATAATGATCATGTGGATAGATGTATCTAACCCATGTATAAGAAAAAGAAAAAATACCCAGGATGGTACATGATGTTTTTGATCATTCCTATTAATGTTGTGTTGATTTCACCATTAGGTGATATAATTGATGTGTAGTTGTTATCATTATTTTTCTAGAATTTTACCCTTGACTTGGAAAGGAAAGTAAGCATTTATCATTCATCATTATAGGCACATAGGTATTCACATTCCATGTAATATAGGTTTCATTATATTATTTCATTAAATTTGTTATCCATGGTTGAGTGGTATATTTGTTTTGAAACTAAAATCTCTGTAGGAAAAAGGGGATAAAATAATTGGTTATTAAAGTGTCTACAAAAACCTAAATGGTTTTTCCTATATATCATGATGGTGTAACCTTAACTAACCATTTATCTCATTTTTTTCAATGTAATAGAGGATACATAGATTAAAATATTAATTGATTTTTAATACATGAATGCCAATTATATTTTAAAGAGTACAAGTACCTATATAAATTGGGAATGGTGATTCATCTAGTCAAATCATCTTATAAGACCTTTTACATTCTATTATTGGATGTAAATATCTGGATATAGTTACATTAACTACCAATTTTAATTTATAAAACATGTATTTATATAAATTGGGAATGGTACTTCATCTAACTAAACTATAATGAAAATGAAAGAATTATTAAATATCATTTCAAATGGTTACCATTAAATGAGTATTCCAATTGAAAATTAGAAGTTATTTTACTCTACACCTTTTAATTTACATCCTATATTCTAGAAACTCTACTATGTAATTCAAGTCCTAGACCTAACCTGACCGTAGTAGTGGGAAATGTCTCTTGATACATTTATGATTATTCTTATCACCTAGACTTGAATTTAAGAGTAGGAATAGAGTTGTGTACCTATAATGTTATATTTTCTATGATAATATCTATATTGAATCTTTATGAGGAATGTGTTTGTAAAATTTATATCCACACAACCACGATATCCTCAAGTCATGTTCTAAGAGGGTGACAACAATCATGCTTCAGAGGTGGTGGACCCTAAGCCACACATATTACCTCATGTGGTTCCACCGGAGGTACCTCCTTACATTACTGATATTTTAAATAATTCTTAGTTTATATTGGGTTTCATACAACTAGTGCGATCGATATAGGAAGCTCCACGACTTTCCTCTTCTACGGCAGAGCTAACATAGGATTTTCAGCAGAAACATCACATAATTTCTTATGGTATGGTGGTCCATAGGTTGCTGAGTTAGGGATCGAGAAAATTTTATTTATCTTTGAGAATTAGTAGAATTCTACATAAATAAGGGTCAATATCAGGAAGTATATTATTCGTGGACCCACCAAGCATTGGTAGGATATCCTGAAACATGAAGATTAAGTATTGGGAAATGATTTGGAGGGATTTTTAATCTAAATTATATGAATAAATTTTCCATGATACTTTGAGGCCAAATCAATCCAAGGTGTTTATAAACCTGGATTAGGGTACCATGTCTATGATGGATTATTTAGTTCAATTTATAGATATTTAGAACTTATCAACTATCTATAATTGTGATGATTTTTCCAGGGTGAGACTCTTTGAGGATGGGATTAGGCATCCTATTAAATCTCAGGTGAATATATTTTAGTTTAATACCATCTTTGAGATATTAAACTAGGACCTTATTATAGAACATAACCTAATGGAAGCTAGAGGTACAAATCATAGTGTTATAGAATCTCGACTGATTAGTGTAGTATCTAGTGGTAAGAAGAATCAATTTGAGACACCATATGTGGGAAGTACCAGTAAGATTATATTGAGTGAAAGTTCTATAGTCTAATACCATTGTGAAAATAAGGGGAAAATTAAACCTCAATGTGAGAGAGACCCAATTGAGTGTTGATCCTATAGCTGGATGATCCATATACAATAGTTTTTCAGAACCTTTACTCTAACATCCTGTGAGAGAGGATATGAACTAACACCAGGTCTTGGAGTAGGACCAGTAGATCTGTATCAGATAGGGAGGTGGAGTACTATTGGACATACAAGACATGGAGGTGGTCATGGCCTAAGGAGATAGAACCAGGATTTACAACACCAAATAAGTAAGTCTATCCAGGGTAGTCAGGCTATATATTAGGGTCACAGTTAGGGCTAGATATATACAGTACATCCTATCCATGAGGATCTTAGTTACGATCTATCTATAGTTTGTGGTATGATTTTAGTAGAATCTACCTTGGTATCCATTTTAATGGATACAAGTGCTTCCCAGTCCTTTATATGTTTGGATTTTTTTGGAGAGTTTTGTCCTTGAAATACAATATTTATTTATAGTGATTATTCTTGATACTCCATTTAGAGTATAGTCAGAAAGTGTACACCAGTATAAGGAATTACCCCATGTCAATTTCTATCTTTTGAGGGTGTCCTTCACATCACCAAATGGTGATAGTTATATTCACAAATGATAATGGGATATCCAAGAAAGTTGATCTAGACCCAAGCATTGTGGGATGGGTAGGGTGACAACCTAGATTACTAGACTTTATATGGATGAGAAGAGAATATGTCAAGTTGATTTTCCTTTTGTAGTGGATAATTTCAGGGATGTTTTCCATGACTATATTTATGGGAAACCTTTTGAAATAGTGGTAGATTTTACTATTATGAAAGTTATAGGAGTAACAAAAATATACATCCCTCCTTCTAGGATGATTATTATTAAGCTAAGAGTTCTTAATAGGTGGATAAAGGACTTGTAAGCAAATGGATTTATATGGAAAAATAATTTTCCATGTGGTTCACCTATCTTTTTTTCCCAATAAGGTAGACTATAACCTCATGTTTTGTGTGGATTACCATTGGTTGAACCAAATTATAGTTAAGAACTGGTATCCAATACCACATATTTATAATCTATTTGACCATCTCTAAGGAGCATAAGTTTTCTTGAAGATAAATTTGAGGTCCGTCTACCAATAGGTAAGAGTTAGACCATCAAAATTACCACATATATCATTCTGTATCATGTATGGTCTTTATGAGTATCTAGTTATGTCATTTATTTAGATTAATTAAAATTCTATTTTTATGGATCTGATGAATTGGGGTTTCCACCAGTATTTAGATTCATTTTTGGTAGTGTTATATGATGACACCCTAGTGTATTCTTATACTTGATGTGACTATGAAAAACATCATGAGATCATTCTGAATACACTAAGAGAGCACCGGGTTTTAATTAATCTCATAAAATTACACTTTTTTATTGACATAGATCACTTTTATGGTCAAAAATATCTTAGATGTAGGAGTATCTACTAACCCATAAAAGGTAAGAGTGGTAGTTTCCTAGGATAATCCCAAGAATGTTTCTTTAAATATGGAGTTTCTTAGGGATGGATGACTATTATTGGTGATTTATATAGTATTTATCATGTCTGGGAGCACCAATCACATGATTAAACAAGAAGGGTGTGATGTTTAGGTGGTTTAAAGTGTTTGATGAATCCTTTCAGGAGTTGAAAGGGATACTAACTTTGGTGTTGATCCTTATTTTTCCACAATTGGTCAGAAGCTATACAGTCTATTATGATGCATCATACATTAGGCTAGGAGTAGTTTTAATACAATAATAGTGAGTCATGGCATACATTAAATGGTATTTTTGGTCACACAAGATGAATTTTACAAATAACGATCTCAAGATTACAGTAGTAGTTCATTCCATGAATTGTTGGATGAACTATTTATTGAGAGTATTTTGTGGTGTATATAGACCAAAAATACTCAAATACATCTCAAAGTATAATTAATAAAATATTATATAATGAATATTAGTTAAATACCTACATTAATTCAATTTTAAGCTTGCCTATATGCCTGGGAAGGTTAATGATGTAGTTGATGCTCTGAGGTGGAGTACTCAAACAAAGGAATTTCAGAATGCTAGTAGTGAGTGGAAACTGATGTCCCTATTTCTTGAAAAGAATATAGAGGTCTAAGAGAATCACATACCACCTATACTTATTATTTTAGTAGTGATATATTCAATCCTTTAAATATTGAAGGTGATACAACTTTCAAAACTTGAGGGCTTAGTCTTGAGGGAGAGTGTTTCAAGTGAGGACCTGCCGCTAGGATGGACTGTTGATGAGGATGGGATATTATGCATTCATGGTCATGTATAGGTTCTAGTAGAAATAAAAGAGAATATAATGTGATAATCTCTTACCACTTCTTGGCCGGTACATCCCAGTATCACCAAGATGTATCATGAATTATGCTTTTAATACTGGGTGCCTGGAATGAAAAGGTATATAGGTGGCTTTGTCACTATATGTTACACATGTTAGTAGTTGATGGAAAAAAACCAATGAAAAACTTGGATTTTATAGTCATTACCCATTACAAAGTGGAAGTGTTATGATGTCATAATGGATTTTCTAACTCTATTACTAAGATCCCCTTGAGGAAATAATTCATTATGGGTGATTGTAGACAGACTAGTAAAGGTTTCTCACATATTTATATAGAGAAGAACATTTTTTGTAGAATAACTTAGAACAATATACGTTTGGGAGATTATATTATTTCAAAGAGTCCCAAAAATTATTATATCAAATAGAGATTCTCATTTTACTTCTCTATTATAGAAATAATTACAACGGGTGCTAATTAAAGAGGTACTTTTGAGTATAGCATACAACCTAGAAATCGACATTCATTTAGTGCATATGATAAAAGTATTAGTGGAAATACATAGAGCATGAATACTTGATTTTGGAGGTTCATGGGGGAAGAATATACCTCTATACAAGTTTTATTATAATAACATATTTCAGAAGACTATAAAAATGTCTTCTTATGAGGCCTTATATGGAAGGACATGCCGATCACCTCTATATTGATTAGAGGTAAGGAAGAAAGCACTACTTGGACCTCATCCCATTCAGGATAATTAAAAGTAGTTTAAACTAATTAGTAATAAAATTTATTCAGATCATTATAAGATGAAATCCTATGACAACCTCCATTGACGACCCATAGAGTTAGGGGTCAGGGATTGGGCATTCTTTCATGTTTCGACTATATCGGGGAATAAACAGTTTAGGTGACATGGTATGTTGTCACCTTATTTTGTTGGAACTTTTAAGTTTTTAGATAGGGAAATATCAGTACATTATATTTATATAATTCCTCTAAGATATAGATCCATGCATGTATTATTTCATTTTTCTCAACTACATCTATACTATTCAAACCCATCCCATATCCTTCAACCCAATGTAGTTGAGTTAGAGGTAGATGCATCCTTTGAGGAGCATCCTATAGATATTGTTAATAAGAGAACGGAGGATCTTCAAGGTAGGATAGTTCCTTTAATATGAATATTATGTCAATATATTGGCATATGGGACAAGACACAGGAGTCAGAGGCTGATGTACGTGCCCTGTGGACAAGGTTATTCTTAGAAAATGGTTTACATCCATCAGAAGGGTAACTTGAGGATGAGTTATCTTAAGCATGGGAGGTCCCAACACCCTAGTATTTATCAAAGTTAAAGAAACTTTAAATTTCAATATTAGTCTTGATTTTTATTATTATAAATGTCCTTCAGATTTTAAGGAAAGGATCAGGAGAATTCAAGGATTTTTTAGAGCTTGGATCTCACGTTTTTGGAAGAAAAGGGCGATGCACACTATTAGTGCACTATTAATGCTAACTGTGACCCTTAACCATGCGATCCATAGAGAATTTCAAATAGTTTTTCAAACCATCAACCCCAATATGCATGGTCATGTGGGAAAACATAGACATGTTTTATAGGGGTTTTTCATGGGTTGCACACTGTTAGTCTAACTGTATTCCTAATTGTGTTAGGGGGTGTCTCCCTTGGATAATCCTAGAACTTTATTGGTGTATATTTTGGCCAACCATGAAGAAAAACTATGTATGAATTTAATATTGGGAGAAATTATATTTTCCACTTATTTATTATTAACTCTCACCCTCATTTTCTCTCCTCTTCACACAAAACACCCCCATCTCCCATGAGAGCTCTCCCATGGATTCTTCATAAGCATTGAGCTTTCTACCTCATCCATACTCTGATCATACCTCCATTTGTCACGTTGGTTGTCTAACTATATATAATTCATTAAATTAACTTCCATTATAAGTTTATCTTTTTATATTTGGTTCTATTTCTATGCAAGATAATATGCCCTATTTTCATGATATTTTTCTATTTGGAATATTTATATCATTCTATCCTAAATCAAAATCTGATACCAGTTTAGGGTTCATCTTATTCCATAAGGTAGATAGTCTATATCATTTCCCTAAAATAAATGTTTTTTAATAATTATTATCCATTGTACCACACGTAGAACCTTCAAATAATACCTCTAAATTGAGAAATAACCTAAAATTAATTATTGAACTTGAAATTATAGTCCTCTTAGCACCCTTCCTTGGATGGAGGTTATCAAACTCAAGACAAACCACCTCTATGGTGGTTTAGTTTATCTAACCCTAAACTAAACCCACCCCTTTGAGTGTGTGTGATATTTCCCTGAGTTAGTGGAAGCCTTTCTTAAATTAAATGATATATAGAAGGTTTGATTAACTCTTTAGAATAACATAAAATGCGAACAAAGTTGATAAATGAATGGTGTAAATGATTACATTTTAAAGAGATGGATGATCTATAGGATTTTAAATTTTTACATGGATGGTTATATTTGGGTATAGAAAATAACATTTCCACTTGATCTTTTATATTACTTTCTTGATATTGTACATAACTGTATGGAATTAATAATGGGTAACTTGGTATGGAACAAATTTTATTATCATTATGGAATTTACATTGATTACTGATATGGAACCAAGAAGGGTGGAACCTAAAAACCCTATATTTATATCTTTGGATATTGGGACACCACTACCATGGGACTTGGGTTCCTATCCCACATAGGTCATAATTATTCCAATTTCAACTTAGATGAGTTCCTTGGTCTTTAAGAGGATGCCTTGGTATTCCAACTTGAATCCTAGATTATGCAGGTCTGACCCTTTATATATATATGCATTCTCATGCTGAATCTCATAGTTACCAACTATTTAAATTTTATGTACTGACTTTCATCTTCATTATCCCTCTCATAATTACAACTTTTATTCATGTACTTGTTTATATCTGACATTTATTTCATAGCCATACCTATTATAACAACACATAGTAATAGTTTCTATACACTGTATGGAATTTTTATAGACATATTTGGTGGTGGAAAATAGAATATATCTCACACACTATTTTATCCATTGTTGGGAACCCAGAAATAATTCATGGATGCAGGTAGGCATAAGGGAAATCACCTAGTCATGGATTCAAGATTTGTAAATAGAATGGAGGCTTAGGAGCATAGAACCGAGCCTTGGATCATGATGCTTGGAGATAGATTTTAGTTATTTTTTTCTTTGGTTATAAATTTAATATATTGGATGTCTTCTTCCTTGTATGATAGTTTCTTTTAATATAGTATCATAACATCATCATCATTGTATATATGACTCTTACTTTGCTTCTATTTGTTTATTATTTCTTGATGTTTCACTTATGCTATTGGTTATTTATTATGTTTCCTCTATAATTATTCATTATACTATTATTCAAAATTCTCATAATGAGGGAATAGTCTCCCCACCATACCATCATAGACCCTCATGAATCATTAGTAGCCTCTGACATATGAAGAGTTATTCTTAAGGCCATGTGGCCAACTGAGTTTGGTTAAATAAGAGTGAACTAGGTTTGGGACATTAAACCCTTCCAAAATGTAGTCCTCTAGGCTAGGTTGTCCAAGCCTATCCCTTTTTTAAGACTTGTCAGCTAGCTGGAATCCAATAATTCCACTAACCACTATGGTATCAGGATTTAATGCCTATAGGGATGATTTATCAAAATCCCCCTCCATAAACATTTTCAAACTACAATAAATTATAGAAAAAACATATATTTTATTTCTAATGTAATATTTTAAACATATTTCACGGCCAATGGATAATGTTGATCAATATACCTTAACATATTATTCCTTAAAAAACATCCTTCCGAATCCCTATTATAGTACCATCATTCTTTGAAATAACCTTATTCCACTCCCCCTATATATTTTCCAGTCCTCAAATATCCTACACTACTAGAAACCTCTCATCATATAAGTTAAAAATCTATAAAACTTCCTTTATAGATCTCCTTTAGTAAACCTCATTCATTTAACAATGTTATAGATTTCCATATCATTTATAACATCTAATTTAGTTATTACCACATCAATGGTGGTGGTTCTATGATTCCTAGTATCCTGGTGTATCTTCATTTTTACATTGATTATGGGTGTGAAATTTTTTGGTTGAACTAATAGTGACTTTCAAATGGTGTCCAGGAGGTCACTCCAATCACTACCCATGATTGTATCCAACATAGTAGACCACTAATGATAATAAAATTATTTAATAAATTTAAACTATAATCATTAAAAATAGAAGTTATTATCAAATAAATACTAAAATTTTATATTATAATTTTGTTATTTATAGTGGGTATATGTATTTTTACCCTCCCACAATCCTTCAAACATGTTAGTTTACCAGAACTCAAATAAAAATTTACCACATGTGTAGAACATCCTAAATATCATGGTAATTATTCCATTCGATGCCACACTGAGACTTGAAACTGCATCCCAAAGGTATTGTTTGAGTTTCAAAAATTACCATCCCAAAATTTCTTGGCACATTATAACCATAAAACATGATCAAAATTCATTAAAAGAAATTGTAAAAAGGGCATATGAATCCAACATAAAGTTCACCAACTTCACTCTCTTATTCTATTTTTTATCATTACACCCATCAATATATGTGATAATCCTTAACAAGGATATGGTAGTATATCTATTTATAGAGAAAAAATAATGTTGGAATCTCAGACCCCACAAAACCAAACAAAAATTCATTTCCATGAAAATTAATTTGCTGAAATAATTTAAAACCAAGTCCCAGTTTGAAATATATTTAAAAAATTTCACTAGGGTCACATGTTCATGAAAAATTAAACTTTTTATATTTCATTTTTTAACTTGTTATGGTGATTAATTAAACCTTAAAAGAGAAAAATTCAAAAATTATGACAACTTAAATTTCCAATGTATTTAAAATAAAAGTAAAATTGCTAGCATAATCTATGTTATTATCAAGTTAAATTTTAGGATATAACATTCTATACACCATTAATTATTTTCATCTAAAAAAGAAAATACACAATTTAAAGAGAGGATACTCAATTCAAATATTTATTTTACACTCCCTTATCCCCATTGAATATCATATAACCTCTAATAAACTAATATAAAGTAACTTATAAACCTAAATTGAAGCCTTCACATGTCAATTCTCTAACATTATCAAATATTAATTGGATATTGACATTCATTTCCATTTCCATATGTCATCATCTGATGATGTTTTGAATTTTTTTATAGAAAATTTTGAAGTTATTACTTATATCATATGATTTAAAATCATCTAATTATTATGGTAGTAATGGATGGTAGGTTAACTCAACTACACCACATTAATATGGAATAATCTAGTAGACTATAATAATATTTCATGTTATTGACCATATATCATCATTTCATGAGATGAGAATACCTACATGTTATCCCAATATCTTAAAAAAAATAATATTCAATATTTTCATATAATTATGAGCACCAAACTAATATTATCCATCCAATCATCCATTTTATTTTATAACATCATACTCAAACATAGTTGAGTTTTGAAAAATTATCAAATAAAAAACCCCAGAAGAGAGAAATCACATGTACTTAAAGAAGAAATAAATATGAAAAATAGTCTATAAAAAAGTCAAAATAAAACACATATAATTATCTAATATACACTCTAAAACTCAGATCCCAAATTATTAAGAAATAATTAGACTAGGTCAACATTTAAATAATCTCATAGACAATGTCACAACCCTTAGATAAATATAGACAATTTTCCTTGAAACTCATATCTATATCATTTATCACCCACCATAGGAAAATCAAGGGTTGAGTTGTAAGATATTTATAATCTTTTCACATTACATTCACTTGTTAATAGGTATGGAATTCAGAAACAAACTCGATGACAATTTATATCACCATTCAATAATATTTTTTCCCAAAAATCATTGTATAAACTTTTAATATCTATGTGAACCACCAATTGTGAATTGTAAAACTCACCTGAATATTCCATCCATAGATTCTTTGGCATCACAAATTTTATCAATTGGAGAACATCATACTCACTGCTTTTAAGGATGAACCTTAAGTTAGGTTTCATGAATACATTTTACCACATCCATCCCTGATATCAATGATTTTTATTTAGATCCTCTACACCCAATGAATAAGGGTGAAATTCACCTTCATCATATTTAAACATAGGTTATCAGCCTCATCCACAAATATAGGTTAATATTCACCAATTTGTTCATTCATATAAAAAAATTGAAATCTTCATTATAAGGATGTTTTAATTTTTTCCCATATCCCCATCTCTAAGATAATAAATTTAGACAATGAGGAATCCATCATGAAAAAAATACTACATCAATATGATAAAAAAATGAGTGCCATAAATGATTGAAAAATATTTTGATCAATAATTTTATGATTATGAATTTTAGTTAAAACCATTCTTGTATCAAAATAATAATGATAAAATTATTCCATATTCATCTTATTTTTCTTTCAATGAAATTTAATGTTACTATAATAACAATGTTATTTCTCAAAATTAGGAAAGAAACTCTATAATTTATTTCTATTTTACATAATAACCATGTATATGATGGATTAAATATTTTCTAGTTAAAAATAATCATAAACTCAATATATATATTCAAAAGAGTCTAGTGCATTTTTATTTAATCAATGATTATGAGAACCCAATTTGAATCATTATCACAACTCTTTTAAAGATACTACCATATAGGTCACATAACTAATGATATCACTATATCCTCCTATGAATATTTGAAAAAAATGATAAATAAACTATGCGAAACTTATACATATACAAAAAAAATAATGTACTGGATAGAATTATATTACTATTATATACATACTACAAACCCTCAGATGAACCTATTCATCTCAAGTGAAAAAAACTATGAATGAAATCCATCATATCTTTAAAAAATTTTATTTCCTTCATAACATCATGAGAATAAAATTATGTGATTCTAATATCTATGTTAACTAGATTCTTCAAATATAAGTTCAACTCACTAATATAATTGCTTCATCAGTTGGTCATCATTCCCACTACCCATTGAATATTTCTCTTAGACTATACTTTTCAGTGAAACCTATATTTTAATTTAATTAATCATTATCATTAATTATTGGGTATGATGTTGATATTGATAAAACATAATATAAAAAAGGTATGGAGAAAACATGTTCCTTGAAACACATTCAATTTTGTAAGATCATATCTTCCCATAATATTTAATAGTATCTTCTCAAGTCATTACCTCTAATTCATCCTCTAATGAACTACCCATGGATATCACCTAAGGGTCTATCCCCCAACCACTATCATACTTTATAAAAAAATTATATAAGGAATATAATGGATAATAATCATCCATCCATGAACTATATTAATACTCCAACAAATGGAATATAAAATCATCATATCTCAACCTCAATCATAAAAAATATGACATAAATTTTACAACTAATCAATACTCCACTTAGTTGACTATAATATATAATATAATCAAAAAATTAATGATAATTTTTGAAGCTATAAAATTAAATAGGTATATAAGTTTCCCCTATAAATAAATGATTTATTTATCGAGTTAATAAATATCATAACTCAGTAGATCCTAAGGAAAATGAATTGATACTTTATAATAGAGGTATTGTCTCTAAAATTTATTAATCGATGTAATAATTTACAAAACTACAACAATATTTTCAACAAAAAGGATAAAAATAATATAAAATAATTTTAAGTTCAATATATAGTTCCCATATACCATCATCTATGTAACACCCTGATATTTTTATGAGACATATTTTTTTCTTTAATGTCTTGTTTTGTACGTTACACTAAGATAAGCTTGCGCTATACACAACACCGACTTAGCTTGCGGTATATGAAACACTATACTTGGCTTGTGTACAAAAAATTTCAAGTTATTTTGATAAAATACATTTCATTCAATACCAAGTTTAAGTGAACAAATAAATATCATTATGTTACCTTATAACCTAGTCATTATAATGGCAGGTATGAACAATATTAACTTTCTTATGAAAAACTATTTAGAAGCAAACAAGTGAGGTTATAAAATAATAAAATCACTCTTGATGGATTTTATTAATCTAATATATATATATATATATAATATTAAATATAATGTTTAAAATTCATCTTATATGTATTCTATACATGATATGAGAATAAATTTAATTTTTTAGATAAAATAAGTAACTTTAAAAAAAATCCAGTTTTGTCGCCTTTTGACGGCGCACCCATTTTAAATATATTTTTTTTTGGAAATTTTATATATTATATTTAAAAAAATAAACATTTTATTTTTAATTATGATATAAAAAATTACTTTAGACGAAATTTTGATATTTTACTGATAACTTTCAAGCTTTTATGAATAGTAAAAATACACTAAATCTTAATTGAAAACAACATTTTCATCAAAATAATTTATATGGTTAAATTATATTATTGAATGATTTTAAAGTATAAATAGAATTTATTTTTATCATTTAATATAATTTAGGCCATTTTAATTAATTTTACATTGAAATTTTATGTAAAATATTTCAATTTTTTGCAATGTTTCAACTTTTAAAAAACCCATTTTTCAGTTTGACAATGAGAATAATTTTAATTTGACTACTTAGAATTATTTATTTAAAATTTTAAAAAATGGATTCCATATTTTGAATCAGTGGGTACAAATTATGTAAACAGGATCCTTTTATTTTTTGGATTTTATGAATAGTAACTTTGAAAATTTTTATTTACCACAGTTAAAGTTAAATCGAGTAAATTATGGTAACAAATAATATGATAAGGACAATAAAATTACCCTAAAACCTGAAGAAATCCTATTGGATGAATAAAATTAGACCCTTAACACTTAAGGATCGGAATTGACTCATTTAATGGACTCTTTTCCATGAAAATGATATATATATATATATATATATATATTATTAAAATAAAATAAAGTGACAACATGTCACCCTCTTATCTCTTATAAGTAAAATAATTTTAATATAGTGATAAATATGAGAAAAATTAGATATTAATAGTCTCTATAAATCTAATGAAATTATATACATCATGGTAATTTTGTTTATAATTTTATATATTAAACAATTACCTTAAATGCTTATACAATGATGATAGAAAAAATATTTAATTGATGAAAAATCAATAAAATAATTATCATAAAAATTATAATAACCATTAAAAGACAAAAAAACTTGAAAAAATATTATTGGTATAGTATATATCAACCATAATCATCCAAGGTTCTATTTATTGACCATTTGAAGCCATATGGAAAAGATTATGACACTTATAATATTTTATTTAAAGTGATGTTAAAGGTGTCACATTCATTGTTTAATAAGTATATCATTTTTAATGATGGATTTTACAGAATATATATTTGACTATAAGTATTAATATAAAATATAGTAGATTTAAATTCATCATAGTATTTTATTTTTAATTTTTATTTAAAAAATAAGTGTATTAAATAATTTCACAAAATGAATGTTGTAATTGTTTTATTAAGGGAAATGTCAAATAAATATTATTAAAAATATTAAAATAAATATAAATTTAGATAATTAATATGTCCAATGAATTTTACAGGTTACCATGACCCCTTATGAATATAATAAAATATTTTTTTTAGGATAAAATCTTATTTTGATATTTTTAAAAATATATTAAATGAATAGTGTCAAAATTGACACTATTGATATTTTATCAAACTAATGTTTTATTAATTTATTTAAAAATCATAAAACATTTTAAAAAAATATATAATAATTATTAAATGGTCTAAAATGTTCTAAGGTACTTATTTATTGTCTAATTTACATAAAATAAGTAAATATTTCCCCCTTTTAATATTGAAATATTTGTTATCTAAGTTAAAATTAAATAGAATAACTAAGTGTTAATTAAAATGATAATGTTTAAATTGACATAAAAAATTGTCTAAAATTTATTGGTTGATTATATTACAACCTTATATCATATAATATTTAAAATTGAGATATTTTTGAGGTTTTTGGGTATGGTTTGATTTTATTATAAATTAATATTTTTGGAGATCCCAAAAATGCCCCTCACCTCAATTATAAAAGGGCACCTCCTCCCTCACCTCTTCACTTCACTTTTATCATTCAATATCATCCATAAATTTACATATTCCCTTATAAACTTCTCTATTTATATTATATAGGTTCTGGTATTCTTCAAAGACCAATGCTTGTGCTCTAAGAGGAGATTTAGAGGAAGCACATCGAAGAAGAGGTAATCTCCTATACTGATTCTTTCAAACTTATTTCTTCTTATACTTACTATTCATGAGTTGTTTCATTATAAAGTAATAACTATAGTATTAATTATATACTGAGATGTTATTATAATTATAAAATATCCATATTACACCTTCTATCCATCCTACTAAAAATGAAATCACCACGCGTACGTTCGTTCGACTTACCGTCTCCACACCGTGGTGTAATCTGTTTTTCACCACCACCTTAATTGAATGGGTATAATGATGGAAATAATAACTATATATGATTATTATAACATTATATTAATTCTGAAATATTCTAAACCATCCAATTCAATACCATTCTACAAATATGAGAATGATATTGTCGCTCGTGCGTACGTACAACCTACCGTCTCTACGATGCGATGCGATTAATTCTACATGATATTCATTAAATAATGAATATATAAATGTAAATAATGAATAAATATGGTTTATATTATGTTAATATCATTTTTTAATGATATAAATATGATCTAAGAAGGATAACCAAAACTTATTCGACAAAACATGCATAATAACATAAAGCAGTTAATACCCAAATAACTAGTAACAATGAAATGTTACTAACAAACAGATGATAATATGATCATATATGATATCATAAAATGGATATTATTCTGGAATAAGTCAATGAAATTATTTAAATCATTATATAGGAGGTTCAAATACATACAATGGAAATTGGACCTAAGGTAAGATATAATTTTTCAATCTCATTATTATCTGAGATTGTTTATATGTAAGTATTTACTGGGGTATATTTATCATCCAAGTCCATGTTTCCTAAGTATGTAATATTATTTATAATATTATAAATTTTTTTAAATTCAAATTTACCCTTTGGTGAATTTTTATTAAATGGTATGAAAGGAATCTTTTATCATTATTCGATACGAGGTACTTTTTGACTTTTATGGAAAAAGTATAAGGAGAATGTTTTTTTAAACTTATATAGCATGAATAGATTTTTATGTTTTCATAACACCTTATTTCCATGAATCTTCATTTTCATTATTTCAATTTTATTTTAAAATAATTTTTTTTAAAATTGAATGACATTTTGAGAAATGAAAACATTTTTTTAGAAGAAAAGATATTTTCCTCAAGAATTAATTTCAAGTGTTTTAACAAAATTATTTTCCATCTAAGATGAGATTATTTAAATAGGGTTATGTTTATATACCTATTATTATTATGGTTTTATTATTTTTATGATGTAATTTTATTTATGAAATCCATTTGTTTTATATGGATTATAATGGAATGATGTTTAAGAAACCCATTTTATTATTTGGGTTATGCTATGATGAATTATTTATGTTTTTGTGGAATATGTAAGAATGATTTCATTATGATATGGGTGGGACCTATATCTCCCTCCAATACATTGGGTAAATATTTATAACTCATGAGATATACATGATTAGAATGACAAGTAAATCCGATTCAGTAATACAGGGCTGGAACGACAAGTAAATCGGGTTCATTAATACAGGGTTGGAATGAGGAGTGAACTCGGTTCAGTAATGGAATTTGTCTACTATGATGGTCTTGGAAACGATCCTTGGATAATATGGAAATGATTTTCTATACTTATGTGTTTTCCACAATTTCATATTTTATTCCGATGCTTTTTATCATGGTTTGTGTTTCTTTATGATTTATGCCTTACGTACTGCCATGATTTATTTTGTGACTCAAGATTTTGATATTTAAAATTTATGTTCATGTTTTTTACATTCTTATGTTTATGTTTTTTTTGATGTTATACATGTTTAACCTTGTTGAGAATTTAATCTCACCTTTTTATGCTTTCTTTTCCCAGGATATAAAGAAAGTTTTTAGGTAGGAAAACTAAAGGGGAAGATCTTTATAGGAGATATTGAAGATATTTCACAATGTTAGAATAATGTGGTCCATGTTTCCAAATACAATAAAATAATATGGTATTTGGGCGTATATTTGTGTAATGTATTAATTATTCCGTAAAATAAATGTATTATCCATGTACATAAAACTTGGGTCATTAGAGTTGGTATTAGAGTAAAGGTTTAGTCAACCTTTATAAACTAGGATGTAAAAATCTTTAGTGAGATCACTAGAGATATTTCTAAGGTGTGTCTAGGGAATTACCTAAGGATAATTCTAACTAGAGGTTACAATCCTTGAATCTTGGTAATGATCATTGTTAACCTAGGATTAAACCTAAGATATTAGTGATTGAAATTACTTATCCCTGAATATATTGTTTTGCTAGTATGATTTTTTCCTCTCAAATTATTCTTTTTGGGTTTTAGATAATGGATGGAACTGTGTTAATGATCAATGCAATGGGAAATTAAAAAATTGTCCTCTTGAACAAAAAAAATGTTATGGGATATGTAATGTAAAATATTATCGCTATACTAACACAAGCTATCAATCATTCAGGACTTCCAAATGAGCAGAGAAGGGAACAACATTCTGTTGAGGTCTTCATGAGGCAACATCCACATTATTTCAATGGGTATTTTGATCCACTTGTTTCTGAACAATGGATCAGTACCATTGAAAATATATTTTCTATCCTTTATTGTCTGGAATATGAAAAATTCATTTTGGCTATTTATCATTTAGAAGGATAATCAGACTAGTGGTGGAATCTAATCAAGAATACGAGGCAACAAGATGAAATTGAATCCATAGAATGAGATGAGTTCAAGGACTTAATTTTCAATAAGTACTTTCCTCATATTATTTTAATGAACATGGAAAAGGAGTTAATAGATATTAATCAAAAGGATGATGAATCCTTTGGTGTATATGAGGAAAATTTTACAAGACTTTCAAGGTATGATTTTGGATTTATCATCCAACCTAAAAGTAAATTTGATCAATTCTTTAGTGTCTTAAAACCAAGTCTTCAAAGGGAATTAGCTATAAGATAATTTAGTAGTTATGAAGAGATTGTGAGTTGTTCTATCAAGGTATAAATGGAAGTTGGTGTTATATATCAATCTCATAGTTTTGATAAGAAATGGAAGATGGAGTTCAAGGGAAAATCTCAAAACAATGGTGAAAAGAAGATGAACATTTCCTTAAGCTCAAAGTGTGCAAAGAAGCATGATGGAGATTGTCTTAAAGGGACTAGTAAATTTTTTAAGTATGGTAAAGAAGGTCATCGAGCAATTGAGTGCCTAAGTAATGGAAAAAATGTAGCTAATGATGCAAATAGAGAAAAGGCTACACAGAATTCACCTCCCACACTTCAATGTTACAAGTGCAAGGAAATGGGGCATTATAATAACCAATTCCCTAATCCCATGGTTATTTAGGATGATCAAAATCAACAACCTCTGAAGGCCAAATACAAAGGAAAATCACATGCGATCAATATTGGTGATGTTGAGTATGACAACTAAGTGGTGGAATAATTGAGTGTTTATATAATGGGATCCCAAATAAATGTTATAGAATCTATTTTATGAAATATTGGAATATCTATGGAGTGGTCCACTATGGTTTTCCACATGTATTTAAAAGTATATGCTGAGTGGTATCGGTAACCATGAAAAGTGATTGAGGTAATAAGGTGATGTTTTTGGAAAACACATGATTAAGGGAAGGATAACCTTTAATATGAGCATGATGATGATATTTGGATAAAGATATTTTGGATAGTAATAAGTAAATTAGATGATATTAATTACCTTGGAATTGTTTATAGATTTATTCACAAGTGGGTTATTCTATCATGGATAAAGTTTACATATTTTTGGACTTAAGAATAAGGAAACATGCTTGTTTTCAATAAGGATATATAATAATTTAGGTTATTATCATGACTCAAGAGAATACATGAGGAAGGTGTTCACATTTTTGGAATGTAAACAAAAATAGATACCTTATAATATATGGGGGATAAATGTTAAGCTGATTTACTTCACCTCTATCTAAAGTTTTGTATTTTTATCTTTTATAAGGATTATAAGGTTATGGAAAGTTTAAGTTAAACATCAATTGACGTTTGTTAGAATAAAGTCTTATCTCACCATAGGTGGACTTATGCATATTTGATAACTTGTGCTAACTTTTTGTTCTAAAAAATACAGATGGAATTACCTATTATTCGATTTATGGATCACATGAACTGCTAACACTTCAACATGATAAATCAAACTTTATTTCTTTTAATAAGATATGAAGCGGGAATTGTTCAAGGAATGACCAACGATGAGATTGTACCAAAATAAAGTAAGTATTTATTCTCATAAAAAATACTTCAACTTTAGGAAAAGGATTTTGAAACAAATTTTTTTATCCTAGTACATTATTATCTGATTAATTAGATGGTCCCTTAAGTCATCACATATTTATGGCTTTTTTATTGTTAACTTTCTCCTAACTTTGTTCTCTATCACTCTCCATCAGAATTTAATGGTTAGATTTTTCTTCCATATCCATGTTTTTGATTCCCACCTATGTTTTACTATGTGGAAACCCAGTGATAAGTTACTTTGGGTAACTTCTATGTTTCTAACTTTCCTTTTTAAAATGAAGTTTTAGTATTTTATTTTATGATGTGGGCTTCTATTAAAGATACTTTAAAGTATTAATCTATTTATAACCCCGACGAATTTCTTGGGTGAAATTAATTTTAAGGGGGTAGAATGTAACACCCCTATATTTTTATGAGATATATTTTTTTCTTTTATATCTTTTTTTGTATGCTACACTAAGATAATCTTGTGCTATATGCAATATCGGCTTAGGTTGCAGTATACACAACACTGTGCTTGGATTTTGTTACACACAATTTCAAGTTCTTTTGATAAAATATATTTCATGAAATAATGAGTTTAAGTGAAAATATAATTATTATTATGTTACCTTATAACCTATTCATTATAATGGTAGGTGTGAACAATATCAACTTTCTTCTGAAAAACTATTTAAAAGAAAATAAGTGAGGTTATAAAATAATAAAATCACTCTTTATGGATTTTATTAATGTAATATATATATATATATATATTTATATATAATATTCAATATAATTTTTAAATTTCATATTATATGTTTTATAGACATTATATAATAACAAATTCAATTTCTCAAATAAAAGAATTAATTTTAAAAAAAATGCAGTTTTACCTCCTTTTGATGGAACACCCATTTTAAATATAGTTTTTGGCACTTTTATATATTATATTTAACAATATAAACATGTTATTTGTAATAAGGATATAATAAATTACTTTGGATGAATTTTTTATATTTTTCTGATAACTTTCAAGTTTTGATGAATAGTAAAAATACACTAAATTTTAATTGAAAACAACTTTTTTCATAAAAATAATTTATAGGTTAAATTAAATTATTAAATGGTTTTAAATTATAAATATAATTTATTTTTATCATTAAATATAATTTTTTTCATTGTCATTAATTTTAAATTGAATTTTTATGTGAAACATTTCAATCTTTTGCAATGTTTTAACTTTTAAAAAACCCGTTTTTCATTCTGAAAACAAGAATAATTTTAATTTAATTACTGAAACTTCTATGTTTAAAATTTTAAAAAATAGATTAAATATTTAGAATAATTGGATCAAAATTATGTAAATATCCTCCTTTTATTTTTTAGATTTTATGAATTGTAACTTTGGTAATTTTTATTTACCACAGTTAAAGTTAAATCAGGCAAATTAGGGTAACAAATAACATGATAAGGAAAATAAAATTACTCTAAAACATTAAAAAATCCTATTGGATGAATAAAATTATACCCTTAACACTTAATAATCGTAATTGAATCATTTAATTTATTCTTGTCCATGAAAATGATATATATATATATATATATTATTAAAATAAAAGAAAGTGACAACATGTCACCCTCTTGTCTCTTATAGGTAAAATAATTTTAATATAGTTATAAATATAATATAACTTCGATAATAAATAGTCTCTATAAATATAATGAAATTATTCACATCATGGTAATTTTTTTATAATTTTTAGAGATTAAATAGTTACCTTAAATGCTAATACAATGATGATACAAAAAACATTTAATTGATGAAAAATCAATAAAATAATTTTTATTAAAATTATAATAACCATTAAAAGACCAAAACACTTGAAAAAATATTATTGGTAGATTATATCTAGACTATAATCATTCAAGGGTCTATTTATTGACTATTTGGATCCATATGTAAAAGATTATGACACTTATAATATTTTATTTAAAGTGATGTTAAAGGTGTCGCATTCATTTTTTAATAAGTATATCATTTTTAATGATGGATTTTACAAAATATATATTTGAATATAAGTATTCATATAAAAAATGGTATATTTATAGTCATAATATTATTTTATTTTTAATTTTTATTCAACAAATAAGTGTATTAAATAATTGCACAAAACCAATGTTGTAATTGTTTTATTAAGGGAAATATCAAATAAATATTAATAAAAATATTAAAATAAATATAAATTGAGATAATTAATATGTTCAATTAATTTTATATATTACCTTGAACCCTTATGGATATAATAAAATATTTTTTTCTAGTATAAAAGCTTATATTGATATTTTTAAAAATCCATTAAATGAATTGCGTCAAAATTGACACTATTGATATTTTATCAAAATAATGTTTATTAAATTATTTAAAAATCATAAATCATTTTTGGAAAATATAGAATAATTATTATATGGTCTAAAATTTTCTAAGGTAATTATTTATTTACTAATTGACATCAAATAAGTAAATATTTTACCCTTTTAATATTGAAATATTTGTTACCTAAATTAAAATTAAATAGAATAATTAAGTGTTAATTAAAATGATAATATTTAAAATAACATAAAAACTTATCTAAAATTTATTTTTTGATGATATTACAACCCTATATCATATAATCTTTGAAATTGGAATATTTTTGAGGTTTTTTGTTAGGGTTTGATTTTATTGTAAATTAATATTTTTGGAGATCCCAAAAGTGCCCCTCACCTCAATTATAAAAGGATACCTACCCCATCACCACTTCACTTTAATTTTAGCCTTAAAGCACAAAAATACCCTAAAATTTTACCTTATAAACTTTTATAGTTACATTCTAGAGGTTTTGGTCTTCTTCAAAGACTAACAATAGTGCTCTAAGAGGAGATTTAGAGGAAGCACGTCGAAAAAGAGGTAATCTCCTATACCGATTCTTTCAAACTTCTCTCTTATTCTACTTACTCTTCATGAGTTGTTTCATTATAAATTAATAACTCCAGTATCTCTTATATACTAATATTTTATTATAATTATGAAATAAACATAATCTACCTTCTATCCATCCTACAAAAAATAAAATAACCATGCGTGCGTACGTACAACTTACCATCTCCACGCTGTGGTGAAATATGTTTTTCACCACCACCTTACCTATATGGGTATAATGATGTAAATAATAACTATATATGATTATTATAAAATAATATTAATTCTGAAATATTCTAAACCATCCAATTCAATACCATTCAACAAATATGGGAATGATATCGTCGCTCGTATGTACGTACGACCTACCGCCTACACGATGCGATACGATTCATTCCACATGATATTCATTAAATCATGAATATATAAATGTAAATAATGAATAAATATGGTATATATTATTTTAATATAACTTTTTAATGATATAACTATGATCTAATAAGGATAATCAGAACTTATTCGATAAAACACACATAAGAACATAAAGCAGTTAATACCTGAATAACGAGTAACAATGAAATGTTATTAAAACATGGATGATAATATGATAATATATGATATCATAAAATGTATATTATTCTATAATAAGTCAATTAAATTATTTAAATCATTATAAAATATGTTCAGATACATACAAAGGAAATCAGACCTCAGGTAAGAGATAATTTTTCAATCTCATTATTATCCGAGATTGTTTATACATAAGTATTTACTGGGGTATATTTATCATCAATGTACATGTTTCATAAGTATGTAATATTATTTATAATCTTATATAATTTTTTAAATTCAATTTTTACCTTTGGTGAATTTTTATTAAATGGTATGATAGGAATATTTTGTCGTTATTCGATATAAGGTACTTTTTGACTTTTCTAGAAAAAGAACGAGGATAATGTTTTTTAAAATTATACGGAATGAATTGATTTTTATATTTTCATAAAACCTTATTTCCATTAAATTACTTTACACTATTTCAATTTTATTTTCAAATAAATTCTTTTCTTTTAAAATTGCTCAACATTTTGAGAAAAGAAAATGTTTTTGAAGAAGAAAGGATATTTTCCCCAAGAATTAATTTCAAGTGTTTTATCAAAATTATTTTCCATCTAATATGAAATTATTTAAATAGGGTTATGTTTATATATCTATTATTACTATGGTTTTACTATTTTTTTGATGGAATACTATTTATTAAATCCATTTTTTATATGGATTATGATGGAGTGATGTTTAAGAAACCCATTTTATTCTTTGGGTTATGCTATAATGAATGATTTATATTTTTATGGAATATGTAAGAATTATTTCATTATAATATGGGTGAGACCTATATATCACTACAATGAATTGGGTAATGATTTATATATCTTGATATATACATGACTGGAATGACAAGTAAATATAGTTCAGCAATACAGGGCTAAAACGAAAAGTAAATCTGGTTCAGTAATACAGGGCTGGAACAAGGAGTGAACTCGGTTCAGTACTGGAATTTGTCTAATATGATGGTATTGTAAATGATCCTTGTATAATATGGAAATTATTTTCTTTTCTTATGTGTTTTCAAAAATTATATGTTTTATGCCAATGAAATTTTATCATGGTTCATGTTCCTTTATGATTTTTGCTTTATGTACTTCCAAGATTTATTTCATGACTCAAGATTTTGATATTCAAAATTTATGTTCATGTTTTTATATTCTTATGTTTATGTTTTGTTTGATGTTATCCATGTTTACCCTTACTGATCATTTTATCCCACCCTTTTATTTTTTCTTTCCCCTAGGATATGAAGAAAATTTTAAGGTAGGAAAACTAAAGGGGAAGATCTTTATGGGAGATGTTGAATATCTTTCACCATGTTAGAAGAATGCGTTAAATATTTCTAAAAACACTAAACTAATATGGTATTTAGGTTTCTATTTGTGTAATGTATTAATTATTCCAAAAAATAAATTTATTATCCATGTACATAAATCTTGGGTTATTAGAATCTACCATAAAACCGATAATAATGAACCAAGATCTTAATGAAATGTAATTTTGAAGATACATGGGTCCTCAGCAAGGGGGAATCTAATTAATCTAATCTAAACAATGTTGCACCATCTTGAATTAGTTTTACCCCAAAGCCTGGTTAACATAAATAATTAAATTGATATAGTATATTAAGATCACAATGTGTCTTAAAATTTTTAATAGCCATATAATCTGTAAGTAACTAGGTGTAGATCCATTTACAAGAGTACCTTGAAGAATATCCCATAATCATGATGATCTAAAATGGGTGGAACTCTATAAATAATAAACCTAATAATTCTTTTCCCATATTTTTTCAATGTATATTCATATAATAACATGTTAATTTTTTGATGACTTATAATTCATGATAATTTCAGGATGTAACAATGTGAGAGTTTAATATGTGTGATTAGAATTTACTAGTTTTCTAGTATAGAGTAGCTCCTTTATCACAATAAATAATGCACATAGATCTTGTCTTGATCACTATATAATTCATTTATTTTCCCAATAATATCCTAAAAATTGTTCACATTGTATTTGTATCATCAAATATATGATTAGGGTACTTCCATATAAATGATTCAGTCACCACACCCAATAACATGGTTCTCTAGTTTCATAAAGTAAAATTGAATCCATATAATACTATTACCCAAGATTTCCTTTCCAAAACCACAAATGTTTCAATTATAAAATCCATCCTTAAGATATACGTAATCCAATACCACTATTTCTTGGAATCACCTAACTAATAGTTTAACTGGTTTATCTATAGTGAACCTGCATATTATATGTTTAAAGTACATGAATAAATATATATCCTACAATTCATAATTTTGAAAATTTTATATTGACAATCCATGATAAAAATACAAATGGCGTGTATCTTATGTGTACTATTTTACCTCTTTATAAATACTGAACATAAGATAACTCAAATTATCATTACGTAGTATTTCTATACAAAATGAAACCACCAACCAGACATCTATTTTCACTTCTATAAAATTTCAATCATCTATATGACCATGATTTTTCATCGTTTATGTGACCATATAAGTGTGATTAAAATGGTCTTGTTTGATATCCTAGTATTTGAGTAATTACATATTCAATATCAAACATGAAAAATAATCAAATATTATAAAAGAATAATATATTATCAACAAATAAAATATTATTACAACCTAGAGATAAACCAGTTAAACTATTATCTAAGATATTCTCACATTCTTAATACATCTCAAGATATATTATCTTGGTGTTAACTTATCACATATTTTTGTAGAATATTACACATATGTTCAGACCGAAAATATAAAACCATATCCACGATCACCAAAAATAACATCACTTCAAATTATATATCACTTGAATATATTCATGAAAATACATTGCACAAAATACTATACACTTATCAATCAAAGTAATTCTTTGAGAATATATGGAAACATGTTTTGTCATAAGTAAATGTGATGATGAAATATCAAATACTATCATAGTATATTATGTAGTGAAAATCCTTAGTGGTTGAAAAGGAATACTTAATATCCTCATGTCATTTAGTACAGCCTCATGAATTTTCATAGGTAAACTAGATGAAAGAATAAAAAACATTATTATTAGTCAAGAGAGGATAACTCAACATAGGGGGAAATTTATACATAGGGATACACAATCTATATTCATTGATTCATAGAATATAAACATCAGATGTAATATAAAACTATGATGTTATCACTATGAAAAACTAAAGGTTTCTATTCAATGAAATGACATCGATAAAATAACAATAAATCATCAATTATCACATATCAACCCATTTATAATGTTTAATCTTAGAGGAAAAATATTAAAACACAAAATTATGCTATATACAATACAAGGTAACAAAAAATATTTTCATCATATCCTGGAAACAAAATAATGAATATAAAAATATTGTTTATCTAGATGAACAATAGATCAATACACCATCGGCGTTAACATCTAGATAGATGGAATTCACTATTTCTTCTCCTACGGATAATTATTTTGTTCATTAAAATAATATGTAAGTCTAGTGTTAATTATATAACATAGTTACATGAAGAATAGTTGGATAACACCCAAATAGTATAATTTCATCCTCCACATACACCATCCAATTATAGTAGTAATATAGGATAATTATGAGAATCACATCATAGAGTAATTATGCCAAATCATTTGATCAATATTAGATGTTAATATTAATAATTCCTCAGCACATCAGACTCTTAGGATGGTGATAACTCATTGAACCCATTGACACACAATCATTTATCTATATTTAAATATTTAGAATTCTAAAAAATTATATTTGAATTACCTAAAATTGTATTAATAATATAACTATAATTATCTATATGAAAAAAGAGTAAAATTGACTATTTATTTTTCCCAAAAATTTAGTTGGTGAACATTTTCCATATTTCCTGACTAGAAATCCTCCCATTTTTTCCTTAAATTACATGACATCGGTGCCCTATCATTTCCCCACCCCTCATTGGAAGATCATTCCTCTGTTTTAACTCTACATTATCCACTACCTATATATTTTACATTGTTATCCCCTCTACTTATTTTGGATACAGATCTAATCCTTATTAATTATCGATCTTCTATGGGAACCCTTACCCCACACAAAAAACCAAAAACTACTCCTCTCCTATGTTCTTTCCAGTTTATTTTCCAAAATATTCATAGTAGTTTATCATTGAATCATGGTGTCTCATTGTATCTAGGGTACCCTTTTGATTATGAGACTAACCTAGATTGATTCCACTAAGAGGGTGATACAATAGAGATTGGGTAAGTAACTCTAATTATGTCATATGGTATAATACAATGTAATAATCCATATGAAACAAAAAAATTATTTTTTAGATTTAAATTATAAACATAAATAATAATAGTTCTAAATAAATTGATTTGAAAATTTTATTTTATAATCATAATAAATAATCAAAAGGAATTAAAATGAGTCAAAAAAGAGTTCATAAATCCTACATGGAGTGAGAAAATCATTTCTTATTTGGACCATTCTTGATTGTTGTGATATGTGACAATTATTCTAGTTTTGATCAAAAGAATTATGTATTCTCTATTAGTTGACAAGATATGTCAGTAAGGGGGATCAAATCCCTACAATACCACATCTCACTCCTAATTAAAATTAACTACTAGAATAAATAATACATTTATACAATATTCATTTTAGGTTTAGATTATATTTTATTTATATTTTTATACCAATAATCATTTTTTTATGAAAAATTAAAATTTGAATATTTTCTTTCCAAACTTATCATGGTCCTCAATTAAACCATAAAAAAGTAAAATTTAAAAAATATATACACCAATGAATCAAAAATATGTTAAAATAAAATCATAAAATTTATAATAATTTAAGTCAATATCAAGTCATATTCTGATATGATAAAATTATTATGGTAGCCAAAATATCTATAGTTTACATAGTGTATAAGAAACACTCATAATTAGTGAATTGAAACATATATATAGTATGTCTCTAAATAACATAGTATGTTATATAAAACACACCAAATGTGTAATAATATTCAATTAAGCTAAACCATGAGCTGGTGGGATAAGCCATGTTGGATTTTGAGCAGTTGTGAACCACAAAATAGTTAAGGTCACTATATTTTTGATTTTTTTATCAATTTTTTTTTCATGTAATAAAATTATACATAGCCCATTTATCATAATATGTAATATTATATTTTTTATCATTAGGTAATGATGATTTTAAGAGTTTGAATATCTAAATAAATTACTTAAATTTCACATAATTGAGATGAATACATATTTGAGAGTTTAGAGGGTTATAAATTATGAAACATTTATAAAACTATTCTATTAAATAAGATAAACATTTTAGAATTAATTATGATATTTATAGGCTTATAAAAATTTAATTATAGTTTTTCAAAGTAATGGGATATGTTTATGAGACTGTAATTTGATCCCTATAAAACTCATTAATGGGAAATGTCATCAATGATATCATTACTACCAAACCTTTAAAAAAGGAATTTAGAAGATCCCGTATTGAAGTTTTTTTCTCCCAATAATCAGAAGTTTTATCAAAACCAATGGATAACCTAGGAAGATGAACCATGTTAGCTGCTTTTTGGTGATACTGATCATTTTGTAATAAGCATGAAAAAATTAGATATTTAGAGAAAGGGTACATTATTCATTTAATTTCATTAATTCAAATGAATGGATAGTTATTGTGGATAAATTGTTTTTGATTAATTGTTTCCTCTATGTTTGGATAAGCATTTCCCCATCCAAAACCCTATATTAGAATCTATTGACTTCCATTATATTTTTATTATTGTTTTAGATAAATAAATAAATTGTAAAATTATATTTTTCTAGAACAATTACATATTTTTAAAAACCATTCATGGTTCTTGAAATGTTTTTCACAATAATGATGTATTTTAAGAAAAAAATTCCTATTTAGAAAAAATATAAAATATCATCGTGGATTGAAAAAATGAGTTTGTAAAAACTTTCTAAAAAATAGATCACCATACATTGATAAAATTATAGTGTATTTTTTGTAAAAAAAATCATGGATATTATAAAAAATTATCTTTCTAATAAAGTAATGATATGTTTAAGAAAAACCACATCATCGATTCAGATGCATGAAATTTTAATGTTCTACCCAAAATAGCCTCTTCTAATAAAAGTGATGTTGTATTCCCATGGAATTTATTATCATTGGGAATAACCACATGATATTTTGAAAGAAAAATTTCCATTTTTTATATTTTAATAAAATCCTATAATTAAAATTTGAAAAACCTTCACCGATACAGGCCTAAAGTGCTTGTGCCAAAATTGAGGGAGGGTTCAAATAATAATAATTACATTTTAGAGGATGTAATATAGGATTAAAGTGAATTGACATGGTTTAATAATATATAAAGTGTTTATAAATTTAAAGTTAAATTTAAATATAAGAGTTTTTATATTAATTTATGAAATGTCCCTAAATAATAATAATAAATAAACGTGTTGATAGTATATGGAATTTGAAACATATATCCCTTAATCAATTTTCTTGGGAAGAGGCAGAGGTGATACTGACCATAGGTGACATCCCTAGGACACCAGAGACAAGAAATAAATTTTAGGGTTATACATAACTATTATGGTAATATTTTTATATATATACAATAACTTGAAAAAACCAAATCAAGAATAATTTATACCCTTATGATGCATGAATAAACAAATTAAAAAATATAGAAAATAAAAACAGGAATAATAATTTGAGTGAACCGTCCAACAAAATTTCTAAAAGATACAAAAAATGATATAACCTACAAGAAAGACAACATAAAAACATAGAATTACCCCCAAGACCCACATAATACCATCCACTGAGCTCCAAGATCCATAACTAAAGTCTATAGCATCCATTGTGCTCTACTGGAAAGGTTAGAGATCACCCTTTTATCTATAGTATTTAAAATAATGAATGTATATGAATCAATGTTCATATTCAAGGGGTGAGTATAAAAACAATGTAAAAGTATGAAAACTATCATTAAGATGATTTTATATAAAATCAGGAAAGAAGTATGAAAAATAGTTTATATTTATTTTCATTAGTAATCAATCTTTCCACAATCAACCAGTACATTGAATAACCCTTTTCTTTTATAAGAAATAAAATATTTTATTCTAATTTTCATAACTATTCCAAGTTCTCTCTCAAACTCACCCATGTATGCTAAATGAAATATCCCTTTCTCACAATTGAAGATTCATCCTCTACTAATTCATCATATAGTGATAACTATTGGCCTAATTAGTCTTATAACCAAGTCCATTTAGACAAGGTCCAATGAACATGAACACATGAAAATAATACTATACCAATTTCACATATCAAAACCTTTCTCTTTAAACTAAAATTAACTATTTATGAATTTTATTAAAAAACACATAAGTGTCACCCATTAAAAAAATAAAAACTAGAAGAAATTGGTTTTTCAAATAATAATTTATTAGGAATTTTCTATATAAAGGTGAAAGAAAACATTTAAAAATATAAGCCTTCATGTTCCAGATAAAGTGGAGAGATGGATAATCCACCTACCTCAAATCAAATCATTATGATGAAATTACACCTTGATCTCATGGATACATGCTCCCAATTTCATTGAATCAGTGGATTCCATAGAATATATATAAAAAACATCTATAACCCATATATCCTATCATAGTATCCCCACTCTATGGTTATAATTTTGAGAGAACAAATGAATAAATTATAGAAATGAAGAATGATACTATTAACTTTGATCTTTAAGATCCAACACTCTTTGATCCATTAACATTGAACACCGAAAGGAAAAATATCTTAAATATTTCCTATTTAATGGAAATGTATCAATATCCAGGGTTAAAGGAGGAATAATGGTGATTTTTGAGGACGTTTCGGGTCATTAATTGAATTTTTAGATTTAATTTCCCTAGTTAAATGGTTAGTCCACATAGTTTTACAAACTATTTTCTAACTTTATGAAACAGATCAATCATGAAAACTTTATGCTCACATAATTATCAAATGTTTTTTTTTCTATACTATGCACTAATGTTGTGATTTTATTGAAGTCACTTCCCACTCTTACACTATATCTTAGGGAATCCACACTGTTTCCCCAAACCATGCTTAAACCGTTCACCCTCCATAACCTTTCCATAACAATCCAAAAACATTTATAACATTTGTGAGGCCAAACCCAGCCATATAAAATCATAAAAAGACTCTAAAAACACCTAATACCACAAATTATGGGTGCTAAAACTTTATTTGAAAATTAATTTAAACCATTACAAAAATATTTTTTCTATATTTGATCAGGGTTTAATTAAAATGAAATAAAAGATATTTAATTATGTAGATTTATTACATAAAATAAAATTTTTTTATATAAGTATACATGTTTCAATAAATATTAAATACTTTTTATATGATGGGGTTCATATTAAATTATTTATAAATTTTCAACATGGAAACATTTATATTGAAATAAATTTTTAATATTCATGTTTACTTATGAAATTATAAAGTGTTTATGATTTTTTATCTTTCAAATAATATTTATATCATTTCTTGATTTGTTAAATATTCATTTATTTTATCTATTCCCAATGATATTATTCATTAATATAGTGATTTTTGTTATGAATGAAATTGAACATTTATTTAATAAATTAAACTACATTTCATAAATTCTATACCATGTATATAAGGGGTTTTATTCAATGTATGATATAGTTTTTATTTATATTCAAACAAGACTATAATTTTTTTTGGGTTATAATCATAAAAAATAATGGTTGATTATGATTTATATATATGAGGTGATAGAATTTTTATTAGAATTAAGTTCTCACTTAGTAATTTTTCTTATATAGTGGGACATTGGGTCAGAAATCTCACTAGCCTATGGGCTTAGGCACTTTCTAGAAAAGTTGGGGTTGGATTCATTTTTCACCATTCTTTATTTTATGAGGATTTTAGTTTCATATGATTGTAATCCTTTATTTGAACAGTATCCATGTACCTTATTCATGTGATATATTAAGATATTTGAATATAATTTAATTTTATCTTTTAGTTAGAAATACATTTTAAGGGTTGTATAAGGGGTTATAAATTAATATGTTTTGATAATATTAATTTGATTAAAGGAAAATGTTACAAAAATAAATATTTAGAATCATGAATATGAAAGAAAATACACGAGATAAGTTGGTTAGATTTGAATCCACTTAAAATGATAAGTTTTAAATTGTTTTCAAATAAAACACATTTTAGATCCTAGATCATCCAAACATGTAAGTTATCTAATGTAGGATAACCATGGATTATCTTCTATAAGTTAATAAATTTAATGATAACCATAATAGGATTATGATCATATATCTTATATGAGATTTAGTTTACACATAGTTATGAAACCCTAATGTTTAGGTTTCCAAATAAATATATTTTGGATAATCTATATGATGGATTAGGAAAAGTATTGTATATTCACTTATCCATAAGTATAAGTGATATGGTCTAAATAATTATTGTCCAGATACAGTCATGGATTATGTTATAATATTATATAGGATATTTCACGATGAAATATATATCTTATCCATCCAATGTATATGATGTAAAGTATAAAAGGAGTTATCATTTTAGAGCGAACACATTTCATAAAACTCCTTATTAAATGATTGTAATATATGGTAATATTTTGATAAATGATTTCATTATAGATATAATGGTATTATTTTTATAAAACATTACTATAAGATCAATTATTAAAATGGATAAGTATAATGGAAGCAATATTCTATAATAGCAGTGTAATTTAATAATTATTATTATAAAATAATGAAAATTGGATGTGTTGGAGAAAAAACTTCATGATGAATCATTTACTAATGAAGCATGTTAGGCAGAGAAAGATGTATATAGTAATATTTTATGGATTCTCTTGATATTTATATATATATACCTAATTATATTGATACCATTATATAAAATAAATATGAGAATATGTTTGAATTATGGATGATTGAAAAAATAAAATCCTAAATAATGATTAAGCTATACTTTAGATATATAATGTTTCAAAATTACTCTTAAACTATAATGTAGTTTATTGTACTTATATAAAAAATGATAAAATCAATATGATTTGGTATGTATATTAGATAGAGAGATTGGGGTCACCACTTAGGCCTGATCTAGACACAAAAATCATTATGTAATTGCAATCATAAAGGTTTTAATAGTTTATTATGAATTACAACAACAATGAGTTCAAAAATAAATTCATTATCTTCTAAATATGGTGGGGATTATAGAACATGCCATGAGAGGTCTAATGTCAGTTAAAATGATGATAGTGTAGAAGGTAACAAGTAAAGTTTTTGGATATATAAAGAATAAGATATGTAATGGAGAGTCCATATAAGTTTCCATAAATCCAATGAAATGTGTTTCAAATTATGGAAAATTTTTCCAATAAGGGAAACCATAAAAATTTATACAACTAGTACCTCACCCATGCATACACATGATGCCATAAAGTCAAATCTTTTTTTCAAAAGTTATTATTATTTCAAAAAGTTAATAATGAAAAATAATGAAAAACATACTCAGATTACATGTTAGTGATAGATAATATTAGACGGGTTGTAGAACTTTTTGAGACATCATCATTATAGTAGAAAACATAAATGATATATAAAAATGAATGAAAAATTATTTTTATCATGGAGAAATAATATACTTTAAGTAACATACATTTCAAATAATAAAATATAGTCATGAATATTGAAATTTGATAATTGAAATTTTGATTGTCAACATTAAAGAGATATTTTGAAACTAAGGAAATATGACAAAAATATTTACACATAAGGGCTTGTTTCTGAAAAAAATGGTGAGTTATGTAACATCAACTAATCTTTATAACATTATCTAGTGTTTACTTTGGATAGATTGTTTTCATGGATGTACTTATTTGTAAAATTCCACCAGTAGTGGTGTGAGTCAACCCCTATTATGGATGTTGGGTTCACATTGATGTCGATCCTTGTAGCAATTAATATAGGTGAGGAAAAAGAAACTGGGAAAGATGTTAAGTGTACAGGGGTAGTCATTAGAAACCCAAAAAATGTGAAATAAATGCGATGAAAAGAACAAAATTTTCTTGTTATTTTTTTTGAAAAAAACATGTTCAAAATATTTTTAAACTCTAATAATAGTATATCTTATAGAAAAAATAAAAATTTAAAAACAAATTTGAATATAACAGAATCATGCATGATTTTTAGTTACCTTGAAATTGCATTATGAAATATCAGTAAATTTTTTTAGACTTTTAGTTTATGTTTTCCTTTATATGGGGTTTCATTTCAATGGCATGGCTTGTTGTACCTGTAGAGTCTTGAGACATTCTTACATTTTTGTGGACCACATCATTAGCATCAAACACAATCAATAGATTTTTTTACATAAAGAAATGGCTTTAATAAATTAGTAGTAGATAATATTGAATAATGAATTCATTGAAGTAGAATTCTAATGTTTAACAATTTCCAATAGAGAATAATAAATGTAGTATATGTTATAATCATAGAGGAAATTCAAATGACATGAAAAAATTAAGTATTGTTAGTTCCAATGATGTCATAAAAATAATATTCAATAAAGATATAAATCACATACCAGAGTAGAAGAAATATTTGTAGTTGTTGTAACATAGTCAACATCATTATTTCAAGTGACTCCTAAAGATCTAGTGCTTTCATGTTCCTATCATGCAAGGATAAAATGAATACTACAATAATGTTTTCTTTGTTTTATAATTAGTTTAAATAGACAAAGTGAAAATAATAATACATGGTTATGGTCAATCATAATACTAACTCATGAAGATTAACTCAAAAAAAAAAATAATTCATATCACAATAGAAACAAAAAAATAAAAAAGATTAATTAGAGATTTACATCAATTTGTAACAATAAAAAAGAAATATTTTTTAATCTAATTACAAAAAAATACATCTAAGATATTAGAAAGAAAACAAATTGAAGAACATAGAATAGAAAACATAAGATCATATAATCAAATAATGATCAACATATCTTGATATTATCCAAATAAAATAGACATGAATGTACAAAACAACACTATTTTAGAGTTATAAAACTTATCCTACCCAAGAAATGAATGTTAATAAATATTAGCAGTTTTCTTAAGCTTATAAAGTAGAATTTAAAACTAGAAACCACGTAATGTTGCATGGTTAATCTATCTATTGTGATCTAGCTGATATGCACCTAAGAAGTTTATCATAACTAGAGCTGTTATATTCATTTATTATCATGTTGAAATTAGGTTGTTCCAAAGATATCCTAACTATAATATTGCAGTGCTATATAAGCTCGATTGCTATTCCAAGATGAAGGGGGACATTGAAAGTGCAGACTTGGTTAATTTTCTACTCATTGTTGATTCCATTTACATGATAATGCAATTAAAATATCTTAATGAAAACCCCACATTATACAACAAAAGTTGGAGCAGAAATGCTTGTTATGGATTATGGTAGGTCATATGGGGTGTCTGTTATAACGACTCAGGGGAAAAATGTTTAAGGAGATATGTGTGTGTATAATTTATATAGAAAAATTATAGATATATTCATAAAATTTATACATGTAATGCATATTTTATGAATTATTATTATTTTAGAAATTTATATAGTGCATATTATAGAAATAAATAGTGAGAAAAGAAATATAGATGTAAATACAGGGATTATCATTTTCGTACTAACTCAATGAGTAAATAGAAAAATATACTTTTCATGCATTCAAATACAATGAATATGGAATATATTTGGAGACATGAAATATATATTTAGAAATAGAATTAAAATTCCATGTTTCATAAATTTAAAAATAGAGCATATATATTTATAAATAAAATGAATATTTCATAAAAAATAAATTCAAATAAAAAACTTTAACAAAATTACTTACAAAACTAGGAAGAATAATAGACTTTGAATGAAATAGAAGCAAATATGGTGAGCAGAATATATCATGAAATCAATTTTACATAGAATATAAGGGGACTGGTTCAAGGGGTTAATGAAAAGTTAGAAGAACTAGATAATGAAAATGGATGATAAATGAATGAAAATTCTAACAAATCATATCCAAATGAAAAATCAAAACAAAGGAAAATTAGAGAAACAATTAGATAAGATATCAATAAAAACAAAACCTAGACAATAAAAATAAAAAATTTGAGTTGAAGGATATGAACTAAATAAAGAGTACCATACGACTTAAATCAAAGAGAGGCTGAGAAAAGTGATCCATCGTAGTGTTAACGGTGGAAGTTTTTACTTGAAAATAGGACTCAGAATACTGTAAATCAATAGAGGTAGACGTGGGAACATGATAGAGAGCAGTGAGAGGAAAGTAGGGATGTTAACACCTGAACAATAATGGTGAGCATGGGAAACTGCTTGGACATGAAGGAATGAATAGGAGGTGGCCACCTACAAGTAAGATAAATCACATATTTATGACCATAAATATTCATGGAAAACTAATATCATCACAGACAAGCTTAAGTTTCATTTATCATCATCGAAAAGATAACAGTAATCATAAAACCATAAAGAAAATAAAACGATAGTTTAAGAATACATTTAAAGGACTGTATTTTCAATAAATATCAACATCGCCTCATATAAACAGAAATAGAAAATAATTTCATTCTGTTTGATAATATGGATAATCTTTCATCATTAAACAGGGGAATAAATTAATTTTTTAATACCAATAACATAAAGTAGGAATAAATTTAAGAATCAAAGCTTTTTTTTCATACCTAAAACCAAATAGAAGTCATTTAACATCTTTAGATGACATTAATTTTTTTCTCTGTTATAAAATGTATGGAAGTGAAATAATAAAAAGATAAGGGAAATTAATTTAGGAAACATATTTAATGTTTTTAAAAGAAATAATGAAAATTATAGTTAGAATTTTAAAGGGAAAATCATTGTTCATACCTGAATCTAAATAGAATTTTTTTCACTTGTTGATATCACATAACAAAAATATTGTTCTCATTTATGAATTTTTTGCATGTGAAAGAAGAAATAGTGAATGGAAATTAATTTTGGAAAAATAAATTCATGTCAATCTACTGTGAAATGAAAAAAATCAATAATTCAATGAAATTAAATTTTTTTGGCTAACCAGTTGAAGACTAAATGACTGAAATAAGAAAACAATTTGTATATAGGAAATAGTCAATAATTTCAGTAAGGTTTACCTTTACTGTAAGAGTTTATGGTGTTCTAGATCAAAGAAATAATAAAATATTTTGTATATAGGCAATAGTAAATAAATTCGGTTAGGGTTACTTATACTGCAAGAGGTTTTGGTGTACTGGAATAACGAATTATTGATCTTGAAAAAAAAGTTGAATAAAAAGTTGACTGGTTGAATGTGGTAACCACCTAAGGGAAAATGAAGAAAAAAATAGTGGAATTCACCAACTGAGGAGATATTAACTTGAATAGACTCATAAATGTCCATTATTATAGAGATTCCTCAAAAGGGATGAAGGCTACAGGTCAATGTTAGTCATGATGTAATTTATTGTTCTCTTTAATGGAAATTTATGAGCCTATTAAACAATAATAATGAGAATTATAATTATAATATTGAATGGAAGGTTGTTTTTCATACCTTAAACAAAATAAAATTTGTTTCACTTATTGAGATAATATAACAAAAATAATGTTCTCCTTTCTGAAATTCCTAGAAGTGAAAGAAGAAACAGATAATTGAAATGAATTTAGAGAAAAAATTTCATGTTTTCCCATTATGAAATTAAAAAATAAATAATTTAATTAAATTAACATTTATCGACTAACCACTTGAATACTAAAAGCATAGATTGAAACAAGAAAACAATTTGTATATAGGAAATAATCACTAATTTTAGTAACCTATACTGAAATAGATTATGGCGTTCTAGAAAAAAGTTTGTATATAGGTAGTAGTGAGTAATTTCAGTTAGGGTTACATGTACTACAAGGGGATTTGGTGTACTGGAACAACCAATAATTGATCATGAAAAAATGAATAGATGAATAAAATTATAACTGGTCGAATGCAGTTTCTAACAAAGGGAAACTAAAGGATAACAAAAGTGGAATGCACTAAATGAGAATATATTAACCTAAATAGTCTCATAAATTTCCATTACAGAGAGCACAAAATCATATCTTGTCTAATAGTAACCTGCAACCTTCATCCCTTTAGATAAATATGCACATTAACATTAACAAATCATTTTTTTGAAAGATGCTAATAAAAATAAATAGTTAAAGTGTATTTTTTATACACATTAAAGAAAATCCAAGGAATTACAATTATAATTATTTGGTGATTCATCATCATTAAATAATTGTAATAATGACTTTGAAACACAGTGGGAAGCAAGAAATCGGGTGGTAGTGGAACTATGAAATAATGGATGTTAAGAAATTGGACTATATAAATAAATTATTGGAAGAGGAAAATAATAAAGAAAAAATGAACTGATTGTTCCCATCACCTGAAAATTGATGTCATAGATTAAAATAGATGAACTGGTAGAGTAATAAAATATAGAAATCATAAAATAGGGAAAACATATGAATACAGGTTCAAATATATATTAACAGAAGAGGTAAGACATGGAGGAAGTGGGAACTGGAGACATGGGAGACAGAGGTGGAGGAGTAGGAGTCGGTGAGGGAGAGGAGAATATGGGGGACCTAGAGTAGGCATAGAAGGAGGAGTTGGAGACAGAGAATCCATATGAGGAGTATCCATAGGTGGAAGATTCATAGGAGGAGTTGTCGTAGAGGGAGGAGCCCGAGTTAGAGGAGGTGGATGCAGAGCAGGCATAAGCAGAGCATCTAGAGGAGGAGATAGAATTAGAGGAGGGATACGAAGTGGGATCCCTAGGAGATGTTGAAGGTTTTTTTGAGTGGGATAGATGGTGGTATGTAGGGATTGATGGTGGTGGGAGGGGGAATAGTTGGTAGGATTGACCAGGAGGTGACACATGTTCTAAAAACAAACCAGATTTAGAATAGATATAAATATTATTAAAAAACCATAAGTGGTGTCAAAAACATTGTAGAGAGACTATATTAAGTATTAATTTTAAAAAATAAAATATTTTATTTTGAAGGTTATATGATACTGATCGTACATTATACCAATGATATAAAAATGTATTTCAGTTCAAAATTAAAGTATTTTTTATGTTTGGAGTTTAATGAATACATTTTAATATTAAAGAAAAGGGTTTATATATCAAGGAATTTTATGTAAAGGGATTAATTAAGTGCTAAAATTATAAAATATGACTATATTTATATAATTTTCTTTTATTTTATAAGTAAACTTTAATTTTTGAAAAATATTTTTTATAAATAACATGAGATGATGTATTTGATATGGATGGTTTATGGATAATCAATTTCAATAACATGTTTGAAAAGAATATAATGTAACAACCCTGAATCTAGTTACCAAGAGCCATTGGTTATTTTATTACATTTTCATAAGATACAAGGGATAACATCATAATGGATTAACCAGTTTAACAGTCTTCAATAACTATATACATACATGATTCCCATTTTTTACATTGGAACTAAAATATAAAATGTATTAATATAAAAAATTCAGTATCCTTAAACTCATTCAAAGAATTCTTCTTCAAATCATAGATAAAGGAAAAAAATTAATCATGAGCTCAAATTCTAAATAAGTGTTACTTATAGTGGAATAAATCATGAGTAAATAATTCATAATAAACATCTCAAGGTAAATAAATGAAAACACTAGCAATTTAATCTATAATTGATCATGAAATACATTCATGGATAATATCAATGTAATAATAACATATATAATAATAAATTAATTCTCAATGAAGGAAATACATAATATTAGATGTCATGATCTCAGTTATCATGAAATATATGCTGTCAAAGCCTAGTGCTAAGATAGTTTAATCGACGGGTATGTATACACCATAAACCCATTTAATTTGGCCAACTGATTTGTCTCCTGAGACCTATCAATGCATCATGGAGAAATATAATTCTAAGCCCCACCCATTAGTACATGTACAATTCATTCATTATATATTGAATGATTAATTTAATTTATAAATAATATTCCTTATCAATAAATTTAATTATTGATTAGTGAGTAAAGAATATTAATATTTCCCCAGTCATTCAAATAAAATTCAAATTAAAGACCATATATAGAAATGTTATATTGTTTAGGAAATAATAATTTATATGATATAAATAATATGAATATTTAATATAAATGTAATTTCCAATGATCCCATGATAGTGAATCTTTCATGAGGAAGTTAACGACTAGAATAACAATGATAAATAATATAGGATTTACGATAAATTAATTTCTTTTAAATAATAAAATAAAATAAAATAAAATAAAACATTAGAATAATATTTCTTAATATATATTTTTTGTTTAAAACTATTTAAAACATATATAATATGATACATATTAAAAAATAGTTATGTGGCGGGAAAGTCTGTTAATGTCGTATGCGTTAAAATGATAAATTCCTTTTGATTTTTTGTAACAAATATTTAAAATGTACCATTCATAAAAAATTAGAGAGATTATTTCAAAAACTTTTAAAAATTCAAGGATATAATAAAATATCATTAATAAGTTATTTGAGTAAAAATATATTTCATAAACCAGTTATGAAAAATATAGACATGGAAGACAAATTTTCCCAATCAAAAAGAGTAACAAGATTAAAATTTCTTTTAAAAACTTCATTTATTGATACAAATTCCAATGAGGGGGAAATTTGGATGAAAATATGGAAAATAATTAAATATTCACATGATAGGAAAATTCATTGAACTAATATTGAATTTATTATAAGCCTCCTTCAATTATAATTATTGAAATCCTAAGGAAATGATATTGTAAAATAAATCCTTACCTCTTTAGTAAAATTTTTCAACCCCTTGAATGGATAAACTTGACATGAAACAATAATAATCATGAATTAATATTTATTCATTTTAATATATGAAAGGGTCAGTATATACACCACATAAAAGTGAACAGGTGCATAATAAACAATATGTCTCAATGGAGTGTAAATTGAGAAAAATCACTTACCTCATGATTTCCTTTCATTGAACATGATTTAAACTCCAATATAATGGTATAAATCATGATATTAATTTATAAAAGAAGAATATTAAAATTTATAATTTCATATATGATCCTCTTATAATATCTTATCACCTGTTCGTTAATAATATTTCATTATTACCATTGTTTTGGGTGTTAAGTGCTTAATTTTCTCAAGCATGTTTTGTCATGTAATTTATGGTTATTTTATATAGTTCTATAATATCCAGAATGATAATAATGTTATAAATATCATATTTATTCATTATATTCATGTTTATAATCATTCATTAATTTTTAACATGGAAAATAAATCATATTTCTTCGTGGAGATGATAGGTACCATATACACATGAGAGACATTATCATTTTATGAATGGGTGAAATGGTTAGGAAATAGTTTATATATTATATTTACAGAATAAATATTATGTAATAAGTATCATATATATTCATTGGTTCCATCATTATGACCATCCATGTGTGTCAGTGATAAAAAAAATTACATCGGTTCATGAGGTAGTTGTCCACTGTACTCTTGAGCGATGATAATGTTTCCCATTTGATAAAGAAGAAGATGGATAAATATTATTAAATAAATATAATAAAATATAATTATATTTTATATAGTGGTGTTATTATATTTTTAATTTTTAAAAAATAATTTAAGGTTGTAAATTTAGAAGTAAAAAAGAAAGAGTTGGTGAAGAAAATTACATTCTCTTAGAAAAGGATCCTTTGGATATATTATTAAACACCCTAGGGATAGTATTTTGGGAATACTAGTAGATCTAAAAAATGCATCAGGATTTTCAGGAGATATTTTTCTAGTGGTTAGTAAATATAAATTTCTTATTAGTTATGAGGACCCAGCCTTAAACAATACATAATATTGAATTAAATGAATAATTCACATTGAAGATCTTTTCAAGTTTAGAGTTTTAGAGAATTAGGACATAACTATTACATCTTAAAAGATTAAAAAGTAGACCCTTATACACATTTTACATTTTTTTTCATAAAATAAAAACTCTTGAAAAAAAGAGTCATGTCTAGTTCCATGTTTTAGACAGCATGACTTTTCCTTGATCCCATCCTTGACCCTATTTATCTTTAAGTCCTGTGAAAACATTTCAAAACTTGTGATGAGCATAAAAATCTCAATAAGGGTTATGAAACAAAGAAAGAATTTTTTTTTTCATAAATACATACAAAACATGAAATCTTTTACTTACCTCATTAAATCATAAGATTTTATGAATAACACATAGAAATCATAAATCATAATGGTAACTTGTGGCATCCATATCATACTTACATTGTAGCTATCATAGCTACATAGGGAGTTACTTTGGAATACCCATCACAGTATATTCCCTAAATCTCTTAGGAGAAAAATTCATGTTTACCTCAGTCACATTACCCAATGCATTGGAGATCTATCTTGGGCTCACCCACCCTAGGTTTATCACAGAACCACCCGTATACGTAAATAATTCCCAAGAACCATAACATTATCACAACACATAACATAAGCATAAAGGAAAGGTAAAATTCCCACATTACAATAAAAATATATAATTTAAATATATTGACATAAAAAATTCATTATCAAAACCATTTTCAATACCAAAATATATAAAAAGAGTATATGGTATTTATTTTCCTTTTTTAAAAACATTACGACTTGTTAAGGAAGCCAAAAGATCAAATAATACTCACAGCAGCGGAAAGGTCATTGTCACCCCTTATGTTAAAAAAAACATTCCTTATTGTCATTTAGTAAAATGATTCATATAAAAATATTCCATTTGAATGAAATAAAAAGTCAAATTGGTTTATACACTGTATAAAATAAAGTCGTGTATAAAACTAAATATGCCTCAATGAAAGGAGATTGAGACGAAGTCCCTTACCTTGTGTCCGACTTGACTAAATCATTATTTAATCTCCTGAATAATAAAATAAAGTTAATTTCTACTTGCTTAAGAACCTTTTTAAAGTTTATTATTCCTTTTATATCACTTATTACCATGTTATAAACATTATGTAACCATTTAAGTTAATAATGTTTGTTTTGTCGATATTTGGTACTTGAGTCAAAAATGGACTTCTTATAATTACATGTTGTTCATGTGGTCAAAGGTTCATTATATCCAGAATGATATTAATGAATTGGATATCATATATATCATATATATCTAGCATATACATGTATTTATAATAGTACATAACATTTATAGGTAAGAAATGAAATGCACCGTTCATGGAGATGGTAAGCCGTACGTACACATGAAAGCTACTTCCATTTCTATTTCATATTTAATGGAATTAAAACATAATGATACATAGTTATATTAAAATTCCAGTATAATATCATATATAATATCATTAACTCCATCCTTTATATGTCCCACATATGGCATTAACAAGTCATATCACTTTGAGGGGGCGGTAGTCCTCACTTCCTCAAATGAAATTATCTCGTTCAACCATAATGGAAACCATAAAGGTACGATATAAATGGAAAATACAGAAGAATAAAGAAAAAATAAACATAATATATATCATATATAAATACAGTGCCATCATAATGGCCACCATGAGAGGCGGTAGGAGATAAATGAACAATCATCGTTTCGTGAGGCGTTAGTTTGCCATCCACAGAAACATTATGTTCTTCACCCATTAAATGGAGGTTTGCATAAGTGTAGTTTTAATAATTCTCATAATAACATCCTAGTATATTGAGGATACTATTGTTGTTATAAAATAAAGGAATAAAAATAGTATAGGGGCTGGAGAAGTAAAATAAAAGAAAATAAGTTAAGAGAAACCGTTACCTTTAATTTGGGTACCTTCCTTTGGTTTGAACCAAAAGGACTTCTTGAAGTGCCTTCTGCCAAAGTTAAGGCTTCTAGGATGATTAGAGGGATTTAGGGAGCTTAATTGAGCAGAGTTTGGACGAGCCAAAGGGCTTTAGAGGTGTGAGGAATTGGTTAAAAGTGGTCTCCTTTTATAAGGGAGAGGAGGGGCTCTTTAGGAAAGTGTGATAATATTATTTTATTATATAATGATATTCGGTTTATAAAGGTCAAAAAATCATTAAAGTAGAAGATAAGATGACTCATAGTCGAAATAATATCATCCAATAAGAATTGGACAGGTTTTGGATGTTATTTTAATATTTATAATCTTATTTATTTAAATCTTTTATTAAGGAGGTAAATACTACATCATTATTGTGTCATAAATAATTTAATTTATGTGATGTATAAAAATTATAAAAAAATAAAAATTATGTAGGAAATATTTTTAGATTTCCAATGAATATTTATAGTCAAAAATATAATTTATATAACACCATATAAAAATTTATTTACTAAAATATTTTTTTATGTCATTTTTGCCTTTACATTAAATTAATTAATCTAAAGTGTCATTATCTTTCATAAGTAGCTCCATGGGGTCCCAAAATATACCCAAAGATGATAATGGTCGGCCATTACTCATAAAATAAGGTTAGGACAAGTGTTAAGGTAAATTTTGAATTATTATAATATTATTTTAACCTTGAATTACCCTATTTACCTTTAACCGCGGTAAATAAGTCAAAAGTTACAATTCACCAAAAATCATTTTCATCTTATTGAACCACTTTTTACTTCTTGATAACAACCATGTATGTTGGATTTTCGAAATTCAATTCAAAGAAGTGGTAAAATTTCATTTAAATGAAAAAGTCAGTTTTTTTAACTACTGCTAAGTGGTTTCTCTATTCATCAAAAATTGATGTTTTTTAAAAAAATACCAAAAATTAAGCCTAAGCTATATTTGATATTCCAAATTAAAAAATGATGTCTATTTTTCCAAATTAGAAACATATAAGTGGAATTAATTAATTTAAAATTAATTTATGTTGTTAAAACAATTAGCATGTTTTTAAGAAACAATAATTATCAAAAGATTGACAGTTGATTATGTCCAATTTCAAAGTGAAATTGCTTAAAAATACCAAAAATAGATTAAATGGTAAAAATATAATCTATTTACACTTTATAAAAAATTTAAAAGGATAATTTAACCATATAAATAAATTATATTAAAAGGAAATTTTGAATTAAAATACAATATTTTTCACTATTCATTAAAAAATGAACTTTATCAGAAAAATACCAAAAAATTACCCAAAGTAAAATTTGATGTCCCAAATCTAAAGAAGAATTTTATTTTGTCAAATAGAACATATAAAAATGACTAAAACTAGATTTAAAGAGTGTTCTCCATTAAAAGGTGGTAAATCGACCTTTTAATGTAAATTATGCTTAAAATTAGATTCATTCATATTTTAAGCTTCTAATTTTTATTGGATAAATGTAAATACATTTAACAAACATGTATAATAATATTGTAGTTAGTTTTGTTCATTCTCTCCAATAAAATGGCTAGGAGTTAACTACCATTTAAAATTATAAAATTATATTATTAGTGTGCAACATAAGATTTCAAAGAAACTCATTGTTGCGTATTGGGTACGCTATCGAACATAGAAACCCCTTTAAAGTAAAATTAATATTTAATTCAAAAATATTAATAAATATAAAAATCTCTTATTCTTAATTTACCTGGGATGTTACATCCTTCCCCCCTTTTAGAAATTGCATCCTCGCAATTTTTATTCACTTATCAAAATAAGTGGGGGTATTTATCCCTCATAGCATTTTCAGATTCCCACATTGCCTCTTCAACCATATGGTTTTTCCACAAAACCTTTACCTGGTGAATTACCTTATTCCGAAACACTTGATCTCTATGGTCAAGAATCTGGATTGGTTGTTCTTCATTAGAGAGATTCTCTTCCAAATGAACTACCTCTTGGCTCAAAACTTGAGATGGATATGGTATATACTTTCTCAACATCGAAACATGAAAAACATTGTGTAACTGGGATAAAATTGGGGGTAAAGCCACTCTGTATGCAACTGATCCAACTTTCTCTAGAATTTCATAAGGTCCAATGAACCTCAGACTCAACTTTCCCTTCTTACCAAAATGCATCACACTTTTCCATGGAGAAACTTTGAGAAATACCTGATCACCTACCTCAAAAGAAAGATCCTTCCTCCGGTTATCTGGATAAATTTTCTGTCTACTCTGAGCCGTTCTAATGTGCTTCTGAATTAACTGAACTTTCTCTTCCATATCTTCTACCAATTATGGCCCCATCAGCTTCCTTTCACCTACTTCATCCCAAAAAGCTAGTGTTCGACAACTCTTTCTATATAATGCCTCAAATGGAGCCATCTGTATACTGGAATGAAAACTGTTATTATATGAAAATTCAACCAAATAAAGATGTTGGTCCCAACTTCCCTGATAATCCATCGAGGAAGCACGTAACATATCCTCCAATGTCTGAATTGTTTGTTCTGATTTCCCATCTTATTGAGGATGAAAAGTTGTAATAAAATTTAATTCAGTACCCAACGACTTTTGAAGGCCTTTACAAAAGTTAGAAGTAAACCTGGGATCACGATCAGATACAATGAAGAGGGTAAATCCATGCAACATTACTATCTCTTTAACATACAATCAAGAATGTTGATCTAGAGACAATGTATCTCGAATAGGAATAAAATGAGCAGATTTATTCAATCGATCAACAATTACCCAGATTGCATTATTACCTCGAGATGTCTTTGGTAATCCCACAACAAAGTCCATTGATATATTTTCCCATTTCCACTCTAGAACCGGTAAGGATGAAGCATCCCTTTCGGTAACTGTTGCTCTGCTTTAACCTGCTGATAAGTCAAACACTTCATAGTAAAACCAGCAATATCTCTTTTCATTCCATCCTACCAATAATACTTCTGAAGATCTCTATACATATTAGTACTACTAGGATGAACTGAAAATAGGGAACTATGATCTTCACATAACAACTCATTCTTCAACTGTGAATCACAAGGCACACATAATCTCTTCCCAAAACTCAAAACACAATCATTATCAACGTTAAAATTAGGAAACTTACCCTTCTGAACCAACTCTACCTTTTTTTGCAACTCACTATCTTCTTTTTGTGCTTTCTTAATTCTGTCTGATAGAGATGATCTCACTGATTCTTTTTAGACTCAAAGCATCGGCCACTTTATTTGATTTTTCCGGATGGTAATGGATCATACAATAATAATCCTTGATTAATTCCAGCCATCTCCTCTATATCATGTTCAATTATTTTTGAGTGAATATATACTTCAAACTTTTGTGATCAGTATATATTTCAAACTTCACTCCATAAAAATGATGCCTCCAAATTTTTAAAGAAAAAACAATAGCAGCTAATTTTAAATCATGTGTAGGGTAATTTAACTCATGTGGTTTCAACTAACGTGAAGAATAAGCAATTACCTGATCATTCTACATTAGGACATAACCCTGTCCTTTCAACGAAGCATAACTGTAGATAATAAACTCACCATTTCCATAAGGCAGTTCTAAAACTGGAGCATTCCCCAATCTTCTTTTCAATTCCTGAAAACAATCATCACATTCTTTTTTCCAAAAGAATATAACAAATTTTCGAGTTAACTTAGTCATTGGACTAGATAACCATGAAAAATTTTCAACAAACCTCCGGTAATAACCATACAAACCAAGAAAACTACGGATATCGGTTATATTTGTGGGTCTTGGACATTCTTCAACACCTTTTGTTTTAGCAGTATTAACAGTTATGCCATTTTTTGAAACAATGTGACCAAGGAAAGAAATTTTTTGTAACCAAAACTCACACTTGCTGAATTTTCTAAACAGTTTCTTTTCTTTTAATGTTTGCAAGACAACCCTTAAATAAATTTCATGCTCCTCTTTACTTTTATAAAAAACCAAAATATCATCAAGGAATGAAACCAATATTTATCACCAGAGTCAACTGATCCATCACTGTAAAAACTTTTCAATTCTGATTCTGACCATCTCAGGATGCTGATTTAGAAGGTCATTTCCCTATATATGCCTTCCCAAAAAAGCTGCTCTGTTTCCTCTATAAAAACCATTCTTAATACAGAAATATATTAGGATAAGCAACATGGTAATCTGTAAATGCTATATCATTTCAATATTACCATAAATTAATTTATGGACATTTATTTAACAATACCATAACTCCTAAAGTTATCTAAACTGACCTCTGATACCAACTATAAGGACCCGTCCTTAAACAATACATAATATTGAATTAAATTAATAATTCACATTGAGGATCTTTTCAGGTTTAGAGTTTAATAGAATTAGGACATAACTATTACATCTCAAAAGATTACAAAGTAGACACTTCTACACAGTTTCCATTTTTTTTCATAAAATAAAAACTCTTGAAAAAAAGAGTCATGTCTAGTTCCATGTTTTAGACAGCATGACTTTTCCTTGATCCCATCCTAGACCCTATTCATCTTTAAGTCCTGTGAAAACATTTCAAAACTTAGTATGAGTATAAAAATCTTAGTAAGGGTTATGAAAAACAGAAAGAAAAAATTTGTTCATAAATACATAAAAAGCAAGAACTCTTTTACTTACCTCATGAAATAGTAAGATTTTATGAATAACACACAGAAATCATAAATCATAAAGGTAACTTGTGGCATCCATAGCATACTTACATTATAGCTGTAAGAACCTGGTTCTTATTTTTGAGGTACGAGTTTATTCTTTTCTAATTTCCTTAAAGTGTTTTTGAGAAATAAGGAAAATGGGGGAAAACCCTAAATTTTGGGACTACACGTCGTGTAATTTGGCCGTGTGGGATGAGTACACAGGGTGTGTAGCCATGCTGACAATGATGGGTATAAAAACCGACTACATTCCGTGTAGTGGGTATTTACACGCCGTGTAGTCAGTCGGAAGGTAAATAGTAAGGTGGTGGAAGAAGCCGCTAGCTGAGCGACAGTACACACCATGTATTCGGGAATACATGCCGTGTACACATGTCGATGGATGAACAGTGCGGCGGTGGAAAAAGTAGCTACTAGAGGAACAGTTAAATGAGAAAAGTACACACCGTGTAGTCATTAGTACAAGCCGTGTAGTCTGTTTTTTTTTCTTAAAATGGTCAGTATCCTCCCCTATTCATAGGGAAGGCTTAGAACTGGAGGAGGAGTCGGGAGAGAGGGCCGAACCTTTGAGGAGCTCTAGATCGCATGCTGGGAATCCGTTTCCACCTCTGTCGATCTTGTTGGGACTGTACGGGTAAGCCTCGCCTTCTCCTTAAGCCGTTATTACCAATTCTTTCCCAAGGGGAAGTTATTTAGGTTTGAACATGTTGTTTTTTCCCAGATCTACGTCGTTCTTGGGCGTTTCTCGAAGTGACGTTCACGTATACCGTTCAGGGGCGTTTAAGGTAGGTGGCTTGGTGTTCAAATTCCAATTGTTGTGTGTTTTGTGTACTGTTGTGCTACGAACCCATGTTGGGGTATCGTGTGGCTGAGGCCATGGATGTTTTGAATACCTAGAACTGCAAAGGTAATTAAATGCGATAATAAACTGTTGTTTGGGATCACTGCTTGGATCCAGGACCACCCCCAGGGTGCGTTCCTCTATTTAGCCGTTTGGCCAAGATACCCAAGGGTATGACATTTTTACTTTATGCATTACTTTTTCCTTGAGAGGAATTGTAAACAATTGAATGTTTATATGTTGGTCATGGGACAGTTAATTATATAGCCTGAGGGCGAGGCCTGAGGGTGGGGCCTAAGGGTGAGGCCTGAGGGTGAGATATTATATAGCCTGAGGGCATGAATATTATTTAGCCTGAGGGCGAGATATTATATAGCATGAGGGCATGGATATTATATAGTCTGAGGGCGAGGCCTGAGGGTGAGATATAATATATCCTGAGGGCATGGATATTATATAGCTTGAGGGCGTGGTTACTATATTGGCATGAGGGAATGGTTATATTATATTAGCCTGAGGGCATGGTTATAATGACCACATAATGTTATTAAATTGAAAGGTTAAATGAATAATAAAAATGTAAATATAACTAGTAAATTTATTTACTTTTGAGTACTGCTTAGTTTGTTGCATTTTATTACTGCACACTGTTGTTGCATATTTTCACACAGTTGGGCACATGCCTTTGGTGGGAGCATACTGGGAATTATTTCTCACACCCTATTTAGTTCATGTCTTCGGCCCAAACAAATTACATTTCTACAGGTGTAGACAGGGGAAAGGGTCCCTATACAGGTACATGATTGTAGCAGAGGAGTAGGGGAGCATGGTACCGAGCTTAGGCTCGCGATGCTGCTGGCTGTTTTGTTTTGTTCTATTGTACCTACATCTTCTATTGTATCTTATTGTACTACTGTGTAACATGTTCTGGCTATTTTCTTAGAACTTGAGACATGTTACAACATTATCTATATAACTGTTGGTTATCTTTTACTACAGTTGTTTATTTTAAATGTGTATGGTTTATTACTTCCGCCGTTTTTGTATGTTTTATTTAGTATTCTGCTGCGCTACACTTTGACAAATTAGGGTATAGTTTCCCCACTAACAGAACTGGGCCCTCGCTGCTAGTCAACAGCCTCTGGAATTTGAGGAAATGTGCTTGATGTCATGTGACCAACCGAGTTTGGGGCACCCGTTGTGTGGCACCCGGATCCGAGACGTTACAGAGTGGTATCAGAGGAGTTCTTTTCTTTGACTTACTATTTGGAGCCTTAGTCAGGGATAGGATGGAAACGGTAGTTGGTAATAATCTGTGCCCGGGAGTAGCTAACCCATGTACAGAGAAAATCTAGTCTACCTCGTATTTTTTCAATTCTTCTAATTTTGAAAATTTTACAGTTGATTTGATTTCACCGTTGGGTGACACACTTGTGATTGTGCTGTTTATAATTTATCCATGGGTTCTATTTAGTTGCAACCCAATGAGATGAGGTTATGCCATCTCATGCATCATTTCTACATGCTAGTAATCACATGCCATGCATAGTTCCATGCCATGTAGGTGCATTAGAAATTGCATGTTGTTGTGATAATTGTTGTGCTATAAAATCATGTTGTTGTGATAGCTGCTTTGATAAATACCTACTATGTGATAGGGTATTTTCGTGAGATTTGTTGATAGAATGGACGCCAAACTTTGGTTTTTGGGGAGTATGGGCCCTCATTGACTGGAATTTGATGGATCATTGACTATTTACCATATTTATAACTCAGATAAGATTCCAAAATTTGATTCACGGGGAGTATGGGCCCTCACGGGTCAGAATTTGGCACCTAGGAGTTGTTTCAGTGGGTTTTCTAGGTTCCGGAGTAGTATCTGAGGCTTACTGTCCGGAAAACTAAGGATACACGCTGTGTAGTTCCTCGGACATACACCATGTGTTCTTCTATTCGGGAAGAAAAGAAAACTTTTTAAGTACACTCCATGTACCGTCGGTACACGCCGTGTAGTCTCTTTTCGTGTCATAGACCGTGTGGGTGGGGACACAGGGAATGGAAATGCTTGGGGAAAACACGCCATGTACCAGATGTACACGCCGTGTAGTGTTGACCCGGAGTCCGATCGTGTAACTAACAAACACAGACGGAGAAGACCTTAGGAAATACATGCCGTGTCCACTATGGAACATGCCATGTATTCTGACCTGGGATCCAACCATGTAAATAACAACAGAGGTCGGTGAAATCCTTTCATGTACACACCGTGTGTATATGGAACGCGCCGTGTAGTGCGAGCCATGTATCCAGCCGTGTAACTAACAACACGGGTCAGCAGAGCTCGTCCAGTACACGCCGTGTGCCTGAGGGACACGTTGTGTAGTCTTGTCCGAGGATAGACCATGTGGACTTATCCGTGTGGCTAGGAAATGGGGTGGTGTACACACTGTGTGCGAGTGTAACACACCTTGTAGTACCAAGCCAAGTAGTCGGCCGTGTCACGAATGATACGGGCATTTGGAAAATTACACCATACATGCCATGTAGATTATATACACACTGTGTAGTTTTGTTCAATGGGATCCATGTGTCTTAGCCGTGTAGAAGGACCCGGGCAGGGGAAGAGAAGTCTGGTACACATCGTGTAGTCAGTATACACGCCGTGTAGTCTTGTTTTACAAATCTTGAATGCCTTCTTCCTCCTATTCCCTTTTTGGTCCCTTCGTTTTCAGTCTTTGATAATTTTGATCTAAGGTGTGCGTTTGACCTTGTAGAGTCATGCCGTTGAGATGAACACATGTTGTTCGCCAAGAGAGCGGAAACGATTATACTCCAGAGATGGTGGGCCATGGGCTACTAGTGGATCCTCCAGCAGAGCCAGATGCGGCGCCAGCTGTTATACCAGACACAGGCATAGAGGCGCAGTTCCATGGAGGCTTTATGCGGTTCATTCACACCTTTCAGGGAGCACCGTCGGCTGCCACATCTATGGCTGAGCTGACTCTTATATTCCAGTAGCATCATCCACCTACGTTTTTAGGGGATGGAGGACCACAGGCTGTGGAGTCTTGGCTGGAGTCTATGTAGACTATTTTCAAGAATCTTGAGATGCCTCCAGGGAGGAGGGTCAAGATCGCGACTTATATGCTGTGTGACTCTGCCAAGAGGTGGTGGGATGTTACCACTTAGACAGGGAAACACAGAGATAGAATGTGGGAAGATTTTTAGATATCTTTCTATGAATTCTTCTTCCCAGAGATGCTGAGGGTAGATAGAGCTTGAGAGTTCATGAACCTGCAGTAGGGTGCTATGTCGGTGATGGATTATTCCGCTCATTTCACCGAGCTTCAGCATTTTGCACCCGTTCTGGTGGGTGATGAGACGTTGAGGTCCAGACTCTTCAAGGATGGTCTTCGTTATGACATCTGAGCACTGGTGAATATTTTCAGGTTGCCTACAGTACATGCTATTGTGAACCAGGTGCTGATTACCGAGAGGAACCTTCGGGAAGCTGGTGGTGTAGGCTAGGGCGGTTCGACACCAGTTTCTGGTACTATTTCTGCTGGTAAGAGGAAGTGACAGATGAGTTTCCCTCACGGTAGTAGTACTAGCCAGGCGATTACTTCAGGTGACCCAGTCAGGTGCTACCAGTGTGGTAAAGAGGGGAACAAGAGACCACAGTGTCAACGTGACCCAATGGAGTGCCGAGCTTGCAGAAAGATGAGTCATCTACAACGCTTTTGCAGGACTTTTCTACCAGTGGCTAGTGAGAGGGGTTCTGTGTAGACTTCACGTGCGGGAGTAGGACCGACAGCTTCTTACCAGTCGGAAAACTGGGATACATCAGGACGTACAGGAAGAGGTGGTGGTCATGGCCATAGTAGCCAGACACCAGGATCTCACAGGCAGTAGGGCGGGGCAGCTCATGGTAGCCAGGCTGTGTCGTAGGTCCGTGGCACTGGGCAAGCATATGCAGTGCAACAAACCCAATAGAAGCAGGATCCCAGACCTTCTACTGTCAGAGGTACTATTCTAGTAGCTTCTGTCTTATCTTCAGTGCTTTTTGATATGGTTGCTACACATAGTTTCATATCTGTGCCCGTTGTGAAGAGCCCTGGGCTCTGTGTTTCTTCTTCTTTTGCTGTTATGATGCTAGACACTCCATTGGGGACTAGAACGGCTGGTGTGCATCAGTGTAAGGAGTGCCCCCTTGAGGTTGGTGGGTGTCACTTTCTTTGGGACCTTTATGTATTAGAGATGACGAGCTATGATGTCATTCTCAGAATGGACTGGTTAGTTCCCTTTCAAGCCTTTTTAGATTTCTATCATCGCAGGGTGAGTTTCACATCACCAGAGGGTGGAGAATTTCTATACAAGGGATAATGGGATGTTCAGGTGAGTTTAGCTGGACCAGAGCAACGTGGGCGAGGTGGAGTCATAGCCCAGATTGCGAGTTTATATCTAGATGATCAGGGGACTTGTCAGCAAGATTTCCCTCTAGTGGTTGATTGTTTCAAGAATGTCTTCCCGGGCGACTTCTCAGGTCTACCTCCGGAGTAAGAGGTGGATTTATCTATTGAGCTAGTTCTAGGAGCAGCACCAGTGTCCATCCCTCCTTATAGGATGGCTACACCAGAGTTGCAGGAGCTCAAGAGACAGTTAGAGGAGTTACAGACAAAGGGTTTCATCCGACCCAGTACTTCTCCTTGGGGTTCACCGGTCCTCTTTGCGAAGAATGAAGATAGTACCCTCAGACTCTATGTGGATTATTGGAAGTTGAACTAGTTGAAGGTTAAGAACCGATATCCCTTGCTGAGGATTGATGATCTCTTTGATCAACTTCGTGGAGCATGAGTGTTCTCGAAGATTGACTTGAGATCCAGAAATCATCAGTTGCACTTTAGACCATTTGATACACCTCTCAAAGCCTTCAGGAGCAGGTATGGTCTATACGAGTACTTGGTTATGCCGTTCAGACTCACGAACGCGCCAACCATTTTCATGGCTCTGATGAATCGTGTGTTCCATACTTATCTAGATTCTTTCGTGGTAGTATTCATGGATGATATCTTGGTGTACTCACACACTCGACACGACCATGCCACCTATCTTGGGAACATATTGAGTACACTAAGAGAGCATAAGCTATATTCTAAGCTCTCAAAGTGCCACTTTTGGATGGACCAATTCACTTCCTGGGTCATATCATCTCAGAGACAGGAGTTGCAGTAGACCCAGAGAACATGAGAGCAGTAGTTTCCTGGGAGTAGCCTAAGAACGTGTTTGAGATACGAAGTTTCTTAGGGCTGGCTGGTTACTGTAGACGCTTCATCCAGGAATTCTCCCACTTAGCAGCACCATTGACGGGTCTGACTAAGAAGGGTGTGAAGTTTGTTTGGTCGGAATCTTGTAGGATAGCCTTTCAGGACCTGAAAGGAAGGTTGAAATCAGCACCAGTTCGGATACTTCCATAGCAAGGGAAGAGCTATAAAGTTTACTGTGATGCATCATGTATTGGACTGGGAGCAGTGTTGATGCAGGGCGATCAAGTTGTTGCGTACGGTTCTCGGCAGTTGAGGCCACATGAGAGGAGTTAACCGACACATGATCTTGAGTTGGATGTAGTTGTTCATGCATTGCGTTGTTGGAGACATTATCTCTTGGGAGAAAATTTTGTGGTTTTCACCGACCAAAAAAGTCTCAAGTATATCTTTACTCTGCGTGACTTGAATTTGAGACAACGAAGGTGGGTCGAATACCTTCAGTCCTTCGACTTTGGGCTTGCCTATACACCTGGTAAAGGTAATGCAGTAGCTGATGCACTGAGTATAAGGAATCAGATACAGGCAGTGCAGGAGGCCAGTGGTGAGTCGTAGATCATGACTTTGTTCTCTGAGATGCATTTTGAGGTGCACGAAAGTCAGGGGCAGGCCTATCTTTCATATTTAACTGTGACCTCTACCCTCCTGGATAGAGTGAGGATGTGACAGATATCTGATTTATAAGGCCTAGTTCTACAGGAGTTGGTGGAAAGTGAGGACCCTCCTCCTGGGTGGACGATAGACGTTGATGAGGTACTGTGTTTCTATGGACGAGTATGGGTTCTAGGGGATATATGTGAGGAGATGATGCAGGAGTTTCATGCTTCAACTTGGGTAGTTCATCCCGGAGTTACCAAGATGTATCGTGACTTGAGACGTCAATATTGGTGGCTGGGTTTGAAGAGGGAAGTAGCTAGTTTTGTTACAAGATGTTCCACCTGTCAGCAGGTGAAGGCGGAGCATCAGAGGCCAGCCGGACTATTACAACAGTTACCCATCCCAGAGTGGAAATAGGATGATTTTGTGATGGACTTCGTGACTGGGTTGCCGATGTCACCTCAAGGCAATGATGCTGTGTGGGTTTTTGTGGACATACTCACAAAGGTAGATCACTTTTTTCCGATCAAGGAGACCTTCGGTGTTGACGATCTTGGAAATTTGTATATCCAAGAGGTCGTACTTCTTCATGGGGTTCCTCGTTCTATCATTTCAGATAGGGACGACCATTTTACATCTCATTTATGGAAGAGTTTTAAGAGGGATCTGGATACACAGGTGATTTTGAGCACAGCTTACCACCCTCAGACCGATGGTCAGTCAGAGCCTACGATACAGGTGCTTGAGGACATGCTGCGTGCATGCATCCTAGAATTTGGGGGCTCTTGGGAGAATCACATAACCCTAGTCGAGTTTTCCTATAATAACAGTTTTCAGGAGACTATTGAGATAAAACCTTACGAGGATTTATATAGTAGGCCATGCTGATCACCTTTGTGTTGGATAGAGGCAGGTGAGACAACTCTATTGGGACCACAACTCATGCAGGAGGCTTCTGAGCAGGTCCAGTTGATTCAGAAGCGGATGGCTACCGCACAGTCTCATCAGAAATCTTATGCTGATCACCGCATATGACCATTGGAGTTCATGGTCGGGGATCAGGTTCTCTTATGTGTTTCGCTGAGGTTGGGATACAGACGGATCAGAAGATAGGTTAAACTTTCACTGAGGTATGTGGGGCCATTTGAGATTCTGGAGAGAGACGGGTTGGTTGCCTGTCAGTTTCAGTTACTGCAGAGGTACTGGGTCATGCATGAAGTCTTCCATGTATCTCATTTGTGTTGCTATCATTCAGACCCGTCTCACGTCTTTCATCCCGAGGAGGTTGAGCTTCAGACAGATGCATCCTTTGTGGAGCATCCGATTCGTATCATTGATAGGAGCATGAAGGTTCTCCGAGGCCGGTTAGTTTCTCTTATACGGGTGCTATGGCAGCATGGGAGAGTGTAGGATGAAACCTGGGAGTGGGAAACCGACGTACGTGCTCAGTGGCTAGAGCTGTTCTGAGCTTTATCTTCTCCACCCTTGGAAGGGAAATCCGGGGACGAATTTCTTTAAGGGGGAAGTTTGTAAGAACCCAGTTCTTATTTTTGAGGTACGAGTTTCTTCTTTTCTCTTTTCGTTAAGTGTTTTTGAGAAATAAGGAAAATGGGGGAAAAATCCTAAATTTTGGGACTACATGCCGTGTACTTTTCCACACACCGTGTACTTTGGCCGTGTGGGATGAGTACACAGGGTGTGTAGCCATACTGATGATGATGAGTGTAAAAACTAACTACACGCCATGTAGTGGGTATTTACACACCGTGTAGTCAGTCGACAGGTAAATATTAAGGCAGTGGAAGCATCCTCCATCTGAGCGACAGTACACACCGTGTATTCAGAAATATACGACGTGTACACATGTCGATGGATGAACAGTGAGGTGGTGGGAAAAGTATCCGCCAGAGGAATAGTTAAATGAGAAAAGTACACACCGTGTAGTCATTAGTACACGCTGTGTAGTCTGTTTTTTTCGCTTAAAATGGTCAGTATCCTCCCCTGTTCACAGGGAAGGCTTAGAACTGGAGGATGAGTCGGGAGAGAGGGCCGAACCTTCGAGGAGCTCCAGATCGCATGCCGGGAATCTGTTTCCGCCTCTTTCGATCTCGTTGGGACTGTATGGGTAATCCTCTCCTTCTCCTTAAGCCGTTCTTACCAATTTTTTCTTGAGGGGAAGTTATTTAGGTTTGAACGTGTTGTTTTTTTCCTAGATCTACGTCGTTCTTGGGAGTTTCTGGAAGAGACGTTCACGTATACCATTCAGGGGTGTTTAAGGTAGGTGGCTTGGTGTTAAAATTCCAACTGCTGTGAGTTTTGTGTACTGTTGTGCTACGAACACTTTTTGGGGTATCATGTGGCTGAGCCCGTGGCTATTTTTAATACCTAGAACTGTAAAGGTAATTAAATGTGATAATAAACCGTTGTTTGGAATCAATTCTTGGATCTAGGACCACCCCCGGGGTGCGTTCCTCTGTTTAGACGTTTGGCCAGGATAACCAAGGGTATGCCATGTTTACTTTATGCATTACTTTTTCCTTGAGAGGAATTGTCAACAATTGTATGTTTATATGTTGGGCATGGACCAGTTAATTATATAGCCTGAGGGCGTGAATATTATATAGCCTAAGCGCGAGGCCTGAGGGCGAGATATTATATAGCCTGAGGGCGTGAATATTATATATCCTGAGGGAAAGGCCTGAGGGAGAGATATTATATAGCCTGAGGGCATGGATATTATATATCCTTAGGGAGAGGACTGAGGGTGAGATATTATATAGCCTGAGGGTGTGGATATTATATAGCCTGAGGGCGTGGTTTCTATATTGGCCTGAGGGCATGGTTATATTATATTAGCCTGAGGGCATGGTTCTGATGAGCACAAAATGTTATTAAATTGAAAGGTTAAATGAATAATAAAAATGGAAATATAACTGGTAAAGTTAGTTACTTTTGAGTACTTCTTAATTTATTGTATTTTATTACTGCACACTGTTGTTATATATTTTCACACAGTTGGGCACGAGCCTTTGGTGGGCGCCTACTGGGAATTATTTCTCACACATTGTTTGGGTCATGTCTTCAGCCCACACAGATTACGTTTCTGCAGGTGTAAACAGGGGCAAGGGTCCCTATACAGGTACATGATTGTAGTAGAGGAGTAGGGGAGCATGGGACCGAGCTTAGACTCATGATGCTTCCGGCTATTTTGTTTTGTTCTGTTGTACCTGCACCTTCTATTGTATCTTATTGTACTGCTGTGTAACAAGTTATGGCTGTTTTCTTAGAGCTTGAGACATTTTGCAACATTATCTATATAACTATTGGTTATATTTTACTGCAGTTGTTTATTTTAAATGTGTATGGTTTATTTCTTCCGCTGTTGTTGTATGTTTTATTTAGTATTCCACTGTGCTACACTTTGACAAATGAGGGTATAGTTTACCCACTAACAGAACAGGTCCCTCGCTGCTAGTCGGCAGCCTCTGGCATTTAGGGAAATGCGCTTGAGGTCAAGTGACCAACCGGGTTCGGGGCACCCGTTGAGTGGCACCCAGATCCGGGACGTTACAATAGCTATCACAGCTACATAGGGAGTTACTTTGGAATGCCCATCACAGTATATTCCCTAAATATCTTAGGAGAAACATTCATGTTTACCTCCATCACGTTACACAATGCATTGGAGAGCTATCTTGGGCTCACCCGCCCTAGGTTTATCACGGAACCACCCGTATACGTTAATAATACCCAAGAACCATAACATGATCATAACACATAATACAAGAATAAAGTAAAGGTAAAATTCCCACATTGAAATAACAATATATCATTTAAATATATTGACATAAAAAATTCATTGTCAAAACCATTTTCAATACCAAAATATGTAAAAAGAGTATATGGTATTTATTTTCATTTTTTAAAAACATTACAGTTTGTTAAGGAAGCCAAGAGATCAAATAATTCTTACGGTTGTGGAAAGGTCATTATCATCACTTACATTAAAAAAACATTCTTTTTTGTCGTTTAGTAAAACACTTCGTATAAAATGATTCCCTTTGAATGAAATGAAAATTCAAAGGGGTTTATACACTGTATAAAATAAATTCGTGTATAAAACTAAATATGCCTCAATAAAAGGAGATTGAGACGAAGTCCATTACCTTGTGTCCGACTTGAATAAATAATTATTTAATCTCCTGAATAATAAACTAAAGTTAATTTATACTTGATTAATAACCTTTTTAAAGTTTATTATTCCTTTTATATCACTTATTACCATGTTATAAATATTATGTAACTATTTAAGTTAATAACATTAATTTTGACGATATTTGGCACTTGAGTAAAAACTGGACTTCTTATAATTACATGTTGTTCACGTTGTCAAAGGTTCATTATATCCAGAATGATATTTATGATTTTGATATCATATATATCATATATATCCATCATATACATGTATTTATAATAATACATAACATTTAGAGGTAAGAAATGAAATGCACCGTTCATGGAGACGGTAAGCCGTACGTACGCATGAATGCTATTTCCATTTCTATTTCATATTTAATGGAATTAAAACATAATTATACATAGTTATATTAAAATTAAAGTATAATATCATATATAATATCATTAACTCCATCCTTTATACGTCCCACATATGGCATTAACGAGTCATATCACTTTGTGAGGGTGGTAGTCCACACTTCCTCAAATGAAATTATCGCGTTTACCTATAATGAAAACCATAAAGGCATGATATAAATGGAAAATATAGAAGCATAAAGAAAACATAAACATAATATATATCATATATAAATACAGTTCTATCATAATGTCCACCATGAGAGGTGGTAGGATATAATTGAACAATCATTGTTTCGTAAGGCGTTAGTTTTCCATCCACAGAAACATTATGTTCTTCACCCATTAGATGGAGGGGTGTGTAAGTGTAGTTCTAATACTTCTCATAACAAAATCCTAGAATATTGAGTATAATTTTGTTGTTATAAAATAAAGGAATAAAAATATTATAGGGGTTGGAGAAGTAAAATTAAAGAAAAGAAGTTAAGAGAAACCGTTATGTTTAATTTGGGTAACTTCCTTTGGTTTGAACCAAAAGGACTTCTTGAAGTACCTTATTCCCAAGTTAAGGCTTCTAGGAGGAGGATAGGGATGTATGGAGCTTAATTGGATAGAGGTTGGATGATCCAAAAGGCTTGAGAGGTGTGAGGAATTTGTTATAAGTGGTCTTTTTTTATAAGGGAGATGAGGGGCTCTTTAGGAATGTGTGATAATATTATTTTATTATATAATGATATTCGGTTTATAAAGGTCCAAAAATAATTAAAGTCAAATATACGATGAATCATAGTCGAAGTAATATCATCCAATAGTAATTGGATAGGTTTTGGATGTTATTTTAATATTTATAATCTTATTTATTTAAATCTTTTATTAATGAGGTAAATACTACATCATTATTGTGTCATAAATAATTTTATTTATGTGATGTCTAAAAATTATAAAAAAATACCATGATGTAGGAAATATTTTTATCTTTCCAATGAATATTTATAGTATAATATATAATTTTTATAACAACATATAAAAATTAATTTACTAAAATATTTTTTTATGTCATTTTTGCCTTTACATTAAATTAATTAATCTAAAGTGTCATTATCTTTCATAAGTGGCTCCATGGGGTCCCAAAATAGACCCAAAGATTCCCATGGTCTACAATTACTCATAAAATAAGGTTATGAAAAGTGTTAAGGTAAATTTTGAATTATTATAATATTATTTTAACCCTGAATTACCCTATTTACCTTTAACCGCGGTAAATAAAAGTCAAAAGTTACTATTCACCAAAAATTATTTTCATCTTATTGAACCAAATTTTACTTCTTGATAACAACCATGTATGTGATATTTTCTAAATTCAATTCACATAAGTGGTAAAAATTTATTAAAATGAAAAAGTCAGTTTTTTTAACTACTACCAAGTGGTTTCACTATTCATCAAAAATTGAAGTTTTTCTGAAAAATACCAAAAATTCAGCCTAAGATATATTTGATATTCCAAATTCAAAAATGATGACTATTTTTAAAAATTCAAAACATATAAGTGGAATTAATTATTTTAAAATTAATTCCCGTTGTTAAAACAATTAGCGTGTTTTTAAGAAACAATAACTATCAAAAGATTGATAGTTGATTATGTCCAATTTCAAAGCGAAATTGCTTCAAAAGACCAACAATAGATTAAATAGAAAAAATATAATCTATTTAAACTTTAAAAATAATTAAAAGTATAATCTAACGATATAAATAAATTAGATTAAAAGGCACTTTTGAATTAAAATACAATATTTTTCACTATTCATTAAAAAAATGAACTTTATCAGAAAAATACCAAAAAATTACCCAAAGTAAAATTTGATGTCCCAAATCTAAATAAGAATTTTATTTTGTCAAATAGAACATATAAAAATGACCAAAACTAGATTTAAAGAGGGTTCTCTATTAAAAGGTGGTAAATCGACCTTTTAATGTAAATTATGCTTAATATTAGATTCATTCATATTTTAAGCCTCTAATTTTTATTGGATAAATGTAAATAAATTTAACAAACATGTATAATAATATTTTAGTTAGTTTTTTTCATTACCACCAATACAATGACTCTGAGTTAACTACCGTTTAAAATTATAATATTATATTATTAGTGTGCAACGTAAGATTTTAGAGAAACCTATTGTTGTGTATTGGGTATGCTATCGAACATAGAGGTAACTTGTGGCATCTATATCATACTTACATTATAGCTGTAAGAACCTGGTTCTTATTTTTGAGGTACGAGTTTCTTATTTTCTCTTTTCCTTAAAGTGTTTTTGAGAAATAAGGAAAATGGGGGAAAACCCTAAATTTTAGGACTACACGTCGTATAATTTGGCCGTGTGGGATGAGTACACAAGGTGTGTAGCCATGCTGACAATGATGGGTGTAAAAACCGACTACATGCCGTGTAGTGGGTATTTACACGCCATGTAGTCAGTCGGCAGGTAAATATTAAGGTGGTGGAAGAAGCCGCTAGCTGAGCGACAGTACACACCGTGTATTCGGGAATACACACCGTGTACACATGTCGATGGATAAACAGTGCGGCGGTGGAAAAAGTAGCTGCCAGAGGAACAATTAAAAGAGAAAAGTACACACCGTGTAGTTATTAGTACAAGCCGTGTAGTCTTTTTTTTTTGCTTAAAATGGGCAGTATCCTCCCCTGTTCATAGGGAAGGCTTAGAACCGGAGGAGGAGTCGGGAGAGAGGGCCGAACCTTCAAGGAGCTCTAGATCGCATGATGGGAATCTGTTTCCACCTCTGTCGATCTTGTTGGGACCGTACAGGTAAGACTCTCCTTCTCCTTAAGCCGTTATTACCAATTCTTTCCCAAGGGGAAGTTATTTAGGTTTGAACATGTTGTTTTTTTCCCAGATCTACGTCGTTCTTGGGCGTTTCTGGAAGCGACGTTCACGTATACCATTCAGGGGCGTTTAAGGTAGGTGGCTTGGTGTTCAAATTACAATTGTTGTGCGTTTTGTGTACTGTTGTGCTACGAACCCATGTTGGGGTATCGTGTGGCTGAGGCCATGGCTGTTTTGAATACCTAGAACTATAAAGGTAATTAAATGTGATAATAAACTGTTGTTTGGGATCACTACTTGGATCCAGGACCACCCCCAGGGTGCGTTCCTCTATTTATCCATTTGGCCAGGATACCCAAGGTTATGACATTTTTACTTTATGCATTACTTTTTCCTTGAGAGGAATTGTAAACAATTGAATGTTTATATGTTGGGCATGGGCCAGTTAATTATATAGCCTGAGGGCGAGGCCTGAGGGTGGGGCCTGAGGGTGAGGCCTGAGGGTGAGAGATTATATAGCCTGAGGTCATGAATATTATATAGCCTGAGGGTGAGGACTGAGGGAGAGATATTATATAGCATGAGGGCGTGGATATTATATAGTCTGAGGGCGAGGCCTGAGGGTGAGATATAATATATCCTGAGGGCATGGATATTATATAGCTTGAGGGCGTGGTTACTATATTGGCATGAGGACATGGTTATATTATATTAGCCCGAGGGCATGGTTCTAATGACCACATAATGTTATTAAATTGAAAGGTTAAATGAATAATAAAAATGTAAATATAACTAGTAAATTTATTTACTTTTGAGTACTGCTTAGTTTGTTGCATTTTATTACTGCACACTATTGTTTCATATTTTCACACAGTTGGGCACAGGCCTTTGGTGGCCACCTACTGGGAATTATTTCTCACACCCTATTTGGGTCATGTCTTCGGCCCAAACATATTACATTTCTACAGGTGTCGATAGGGGAAAGGGTCCCTATACAGGTACATGATTGTAGCAGAGGAGTAGGGGAGCATGGTACCGAGCTTAGGCTCGCGATGCTGCCGGCTGTTTTGTTTTGTTCTGTTGTACCTGCATCTTCTATTGTATCTTATTGTACTGCTTTGTAACATGTTCTGGCTGTTTTCTTAGAACTTGAGACATGTTACAACATTATCTATATAACTGTTGGTTATCTTTTACTGCAGTTGTTAATTTTAAATGTGTATGGTTTATTGCTTCCGCCGTTTTTGTATGTTTTATTTAGTATTCCGCTGTGCTACACTTTGAAAAATGAGGGTATAGTTTCCCCACTAACAGAACTGGGACCTCACTGCTAGTCAGCAGCCTCTGGAATTTGAGGAAATGCGCTTGATGTCATGTGACCAACCGAGTTTGGGGCACCCGTTGTGTGGCACCCGGATCCGAGACGTTACAAAGTCGTATCAGAGGAGTTCTTTTCTTTGACTTACTATTTGGAGCCTTAGTCACGGATAGGATGGAAACGGTAGTTGGTAATAATCTGTGCCCGGGAGTAGCTAACCCATGTACAGAGAAAATCCAGTCTACCTCGTATTTTTTCAATTCTTCTAATTTTGAAAATTTTACAGTTGATTTGATTTCACCGTTGGGTGACACACTTGTGATTGTGATTTTTATAATTTATCCATGGGTTCTATTTAGTTGCAACCCGATGAGATGAGTTTATGCCATCTCATGCATCATTTCTACATGCTAGGAATCACATGACATGCATAGTTCCATGCCATGTAGGTGCATTAGAAATTTCATGTTGTTGTGATAATTGTTGTGCTATAAAATCATGTTGTTGTGACAGCTGCTTTGATAAATACCTACTATGTGATAGGGTATTTTCGTGAGATTTGTTGATATAATGGACGCCAAGCTTTGGTTTTTGGGGAGTGTGGGCCCTCATTGACCGGAATTTGATGGATCATTGACTATTTACCATATTTATAACTCAGATAAGATTCCAAACTTTGATTCGCGGGGAGTATGGGCCCTCACGGGTCAGAATTTGGCACTTAGGAGTTGTTTCAATGGGTTTTCTAGGTTCCGGAGTAGTATCTGAGGCTTACTGTCCGGAAAACTCAGGATACACGCCGTGTAGTTCCTCGGACATACACCATGTGTTCTTCTATTCGGAAAGAAAAGAAAACTTTTTAAGTACACGCCATGTACCATCGGTACACGCCGTGTAGTATCTTTTCGTGTCATAGACCGTGTGGGTGGGGACACGGGGAAGGGAAATGCTTGGGGAAAACACGCCTTGTACCAGATGTACACGCCGTGTAGTGTTGACCTGGATTCCGCCCGTGTAACTAAAAAACACAGATGGAGAAGACCTTAGGACATACACGCCGTGTCCACTATGGAACATGCCATGTATTCTGAACTCGGATCCAGCCATGTAACTAACAACACAGGTCGGTGAAATCCTTTCGTGTACACACCGTGTGTATATGGAACGCGCTGTGTAGTGCGAGCTGTGTATCCGTCTGTGTAACTAACAACACGGGTCAGCAGAGCTTGTCCAGTACACGCCGTGTGTCTGAGGGACACGTTGTGTAGTCTTGTCCGAGGATAGACCATGTGGACTTAGCCGTGTGGCTGGGAAATGGGGTGGTTTACACACTGTGTGCGGGTGTAACACACCTTGTAGTACCAAGCCAAGTAGTCGACCGTGTCACGAACGATACGGGCAGTTGGAAAATTACACCATACATGCTGTGTAGATTATATACACACTGTGTAGTTTTGTTCAATGGGATCCGTGTGTCTTAGCCGTGTAGAAGGACCCGGGCAGGGGAAGAGAAGTCTGGTACACATCGTGTAGTCAGTATACACGCCGTGTAGTCTTGTTTTACAAATCTTGAATGCCTTCTTCCTCCTATTCCCTTTTTGGTCCCTTCGTTTTTAGTCTTTGATAATCTTGATCTAAGGTGTGTGTTTGACCTTGTAGAGTCATGCCGCTGAGATGACCACATGTTGTTCACCAAGAGAGCAGCAACGATTATACTCCAGAGATGGTGGGCCATGGGATACCAGTGGATCCTCCAGCAGAGCCAGATGCGGCGCCAGCTGTTATACCAAACACAGGCATGGAGGCGCAGTTCCATGGAGGCTTTATGCGGTTCATGCACACCTTTTAGGGAGCACCGCCGGCTGCCACATCTATGGCTGAGCTGACTCGTATATTCCAGCAGCAGCATCCACCTATGTTTTCAGGGGATGGCAGACCACAGGCTGTGGAGTCTTGGATGGAGTCTATGCAGACTATTTTCAAGAATCTTGAGATGCCTCTAGGGAGGAGGGTCAAGATCGCGACTTATATGCTGTGTGACTCCGCCAAGAGGTGGTGGGATGTTACCACTTAGACAGGGAAACACAGAGATAAAATGTGGGAAGATTTTCAGATAGCTTTCTATGAATTCTTCTTCCCAGAGACGCTGAGGGTAGATAGAGCTTGAGAGTTCATGAACCTACAGCAGGGTGCTATTTCGGTGATGGATTATTCGTCTCATTTCACCGAGATTCAGCGTTTTGCACCCATTCTGGTGGGTGATGAGACGTTGAGGTCCAGACTCTTCGAGGATGGTCTTCGTTATGACATCTGAGCACTGGTGAATATTTTCAGGTTGCCTACAGTACATGCTATTGTGAACCAGGTGCTGATTACCGAGAGAAACCTTCGGGAAGCTGGTGGTGTAGGCTAGGGCGGTTCGACACCAGTTTCTGGTACTATTTCTGCTGGTAAGAGGAAGTGACGGATGAGTTTCCCTCACGGTAGTAGTACTAGCCAGGCGATTACTTCAGGTGACCCAGTCAGGTGCTACCAGTGCGGTAAAGAGGGGCACAAGAGACCACAGTGTCCACGTGACCCAATGGAGTGCTGAGCTTGCAGCAAGATGGGTCATCTGCAACTCTTTTGCAGGACTTTTCTACCAGTGGCTAGTGAGAGGGGTTCTGTGTAGACTTCACGTGTGGGAGTAGGACCGACAGCTTCTTACCAGTCGGAAAACTGGGATACATCAGGACGTACAGAAAGAGGTGGTGGTCATGGCCATGGTAGCCAGACACCAGGATCTCATAGGCAGTAGGACGGGGAAGCTCATGGTAGCCAGGCTGTGTTGTAGGTCCGCGGCACTGGGCAAGCATATGCAGTGCAACAAACCCAATAGAAGCAGGATCCCAGACCTTCTACTGTCATAGGTACTATTCTAGTAGCTTTTGACTTATCTTCAGTGCTTTTTGATACGGTTTCTACACATAGTTTCATATCTGTGCCCGTTGTGAAGAGCCATGGGCTCTGTTTTTCTTCTTCTTTTGCTGTTATGATGCTAGACACTCCATTGGGGACTAGAAAGGCTGGTGTGCGTTAGTGTAAGGAGTGCCCCCTTGAGGTTGGTGGGTGTCACTTTCTTTGGGACCTTTATGTCTTAGAGATGACGAGCTATGATGTCATTCTCAGAATGGACTGGTTGGTTCCCTTTCAAGCCTTTGTAGATTGCTATCATCGCATGGTGAGTTTCACGTCACCAAAGGGTGGAGAGTTTCTATACAAGGGATAATGGGATGTTCAGGTGAGTTCAGCTGGACCAGAGCAACGTGGGCGAGGTGGAGTCATAGCCCAGATTGTGAGTTTATATCTAGATGATCAGGGGACTTGTCAGCAATATTTCCCTCCAGTGGTTGATTGTTTCAAGAATGTCTTCCCGGGAGACTTCTCAAGTCTACCTCCGGAGTAAGATGTGGATTTATCTATTTAGCTAGTTCCAGGAGCAGCACCAGTGTCCATCCCTCCTTATAGGATGGCTACACCAGAGTTGCAGGAGCTCAAGAGACAGTTAGAGGAGTTACAGACAAAGGGTTTCATCCGACCCAGTACTTCTCCTTGGGGTTCACCGGTCCTCTTTGCCAAGAATGAAGACAGTACCCTCAAACCCTGTGTGGATTATCGGAAGTTGAACCAGTTGACGGTTAAGAACCAATATCCCTTGCTGAGGATTGATGATCTCTTTGATCAACTTCGTGGAGCACGAGTGTTCTCTAAGATTGACTTGAGATCCAAAAATCATCAGTTGCACTTTAGACCATTTGATATACCTCTCAAAGCCTTCAAGAGTAGGTATGGTCTATACGAGTACTTGGTTATGCCGTTCAGACTCACGAACGCGCCAACAGTTTTCATGGATCTGATGAATCGTGTGTTCCATACTTATCTAGATTCTTTCGTGGTAGTATTCATGGATGATATCTTGGTGAACTCACACACTCGACACGACCATGCCACCCATCTTGGGATCATTTTGAGTACACTAAGAGAGCATAAGATATATGCTAAGCTCTCAAAGTGACACTTTTGGATGGACCGATTCACTTCCAGGGTCATATCATCTCAGAGGTAGGAGTTTCATTAGACCCAGAGAATGTGAGAGCAGTAGTTTCCTGGGAGCAGCCTAAGAACGTGTTTGAGATACGAAGTTTCTTAGGGCTGGCTGGTTACTGCAGACGCTTCATCCAGGACTTCTCCCACTTAGAAACACCATTGACGGGTCTGAATAAGAAGGGTGTGAAGTTCGTTTGGTCGGAATCTTGCAAGATAGCCTTTCAGGACCTGAAAGGAAGGTTGAAATCAGCACCAGTTCTGATACTTCCATAGCAAGGGAAGAGCTATACAGTTTACTATGATGCATCAGGTATTGGACTGGGAGTAGTGTTGATGCAGGGCGATCAAGTTGTTGCGTACGGTTCTCGGCAGTTGAGGACACATGAGAGGAGTTAACCGACGCATGATCTCGAGTTGGATGCAGTTGTTCATGCATTGCGTTGTTGGAGACATTATCTCTTGGGAGAGAATTTTGTGGTTTTCACCGACCAAAAAAGTCTCAAGTATATCTTTACTCTGCGTGACTTGAATTTGAGACAATGAAGGTGGGTCGAATACCTTCAGTCCTTCGACTTTGAGCTTGCCTATACACCTGGTAAAGGTAATGCAGTAGCTGATGCACTAAGCAAGAGGAATTAGATACAGGCAGTGCAGGAGGCCAGTGGTGAGTGGTAGATCATGTCTTTGTTCTCTGAGATGCATTTTGAGGTGCACGAAAGTCAGAGGCAGGCCTATCTTTCATCTTTAACTGTGACCTCTACGCTCCTGGATAGAGTGAGGATGTGACAGATATCTGATTTATAAGGCCTAGTTCTACAGGAGTTGGTGGAAAGTGAGGACCCTCCTCCTGGGTGGACGATAGACTTTGATGAGGTACTGCGTTTCTATGGACGAGTATGGGTTCTAGGGGATATATGTGAGGAGCTGATGCAGGAGTTTCATGCTTCAGCTTGGGTAGTTCATCCCGGAGTTACCAAGATGTACCGTGACTTGAGACGTCAATATTGGTGGCTGAGTTTGAAGAGAGAAGTAGCTGGTTTTGTTACAAGATGTTCCACCTGTCAGCTGGTGAAGGCGGAGCACCAGAGGCCAGCCGGACTGTTACAACAGTTACCCATCCCAGAGTGGAAATAGGATGATGTCGTGATGGACTTCGTGACTGGGTTGCCGAGGTCACCTCAAGGCAATGATGCTGTGTGGGTTGTTGTGGACATACTCACAAAGGTAGATCACTTTTTTCCGATCAAGGAGACCTTCAGTGTTGACGATCTTGGAAAGTTGTATATCCAAGAGGTCGTACTTCTTTATGGGGTTCCTCATTCTATCATTTCATATAGGGACGCCCGTTTTACGTCTCATTTCTCGAAGAGTTTTAAGAGGGATCTGGATACACAGGTGATTTTGAGCACAACTTACCACCCTCAGACCGATGGTCAGTCAGAGCCTACGATACCAGTGCTTGAGGACATGCTGCGTGCATGCATCCTAGAATTTGGGGGCTCTTGGGAGAAGCACATAACCCTAGTCGAGTTTTCCTATAATAACAGTTTTCAGGCGACTATTGAGATAGAACCTTACGAGGCTTTATATAGTAGGCCATGCTGATCACCTTTGTGTTGGATAGAGGCAGGTGATACAACTCTATTGGGACCACAACTTATGTAGGAGACTTCTGAGCAGGTCCAGTTGATTTAGAAGCGGATGGCTACCGCACAGTCTCATCATAAATCTTATGCTGATCACCGCAGATGACCGTTGGAGTTCGTGGTCGGGGATCAGGTTCTCTTACGTGTTTCTCTGAGGTTGGGACACAGACGGATCAGATGATAGGTTAAACTTTCACCGAGGTATGTGGGTCCATTTGAGATTCTGGAGAGAGATAGGTTGGTTGACTATCGGTTGCAGTTATTGCAGAGGTACCGGGTCATACATGACGTCTTCCATGTATCTCATTTGTGTTGCTATCAATCAGACCCGTCTCACGTCTTTCATCCCGAGGAGGTTGAGCTTCAGACAGATGCATCCTTTGAGGAGCATGAAGGTTCTCCGAGGCCGGTTAGTTTCTCTTATACGGGTGCTATGGCAGCATGGGAGAGTGTAGGATGAAACCTATGAGTGGGAAACCAACGTACGTGCTCAGTGGCTTGAGCTGTTCTGAGCTTTATCTTCTCCACCCTTGGAAGGGAAATCCGGGGACAAATTTCTTTAAGGGGGAAGTTTGTAAGAACCCATTTCTTATTTTTGAGGTATGAGTTTCTTCTTTTCTCTTTTCGTTAAGTGTTTTTGAGAAATAAGGAAAATGGGGGAAAAATCCTAAATTTTGGGACTACATGCCGTGTACTTTTCCACACACCGTGTACTTTGGCCGTGTGGGATGAGTACACAGGGTGTGTATCCATGCTGATGATGATGAGTGTAAAAACTAAATACACGCCATGTAGTGGGTATTTACAAACCATGTAGTCAGCCGATAGGTAAATATTAAGGCAGTGGAATCATCCTCTAGCTGAGTGACAGTACACACCGTGTATTCGGAAATACACGCCGTGTACACATGTCGATGGATGAACAGTGCGGTGGTGGGAAATGTATCCGCTAGAGGAACAGTTAAATGAGAAAAGTACACACCGTGTAGTCATTAGTACACGCTGTGTAGTCTGTTTTTTTCGCTTAAAATGGTCAGTATCCTCCCCTGTTCACAGGGAAGGCTTAGAACCGGAGGATGAGTCGAGAGAGAGGGCCGAAGCTTCGAGGAGCTTTAGATCGCATTCCGGGAATCCGTTTCCACCTCTGTCAATCTCGTTGGGACTGTACGGGTAAGCCTCTCCTTCTCCTTAAGCCGTTCTTACCAATTTTTTCTCGAGGGGAAGTTATTTAGGTTTGAACATGTTGTTTTTTTCCCAGATCTACGTCGTTCTTGGGCCTTTCTGGAAGAGACGTTCACGTATACCATTCAGGGGTGTTTAAGGTAGGTGGCTTGGTGTTAAAATTCCAACTGCTGTGAGTTTTGTGTACTGTTGTGCTACGAACACTTTTTAGGCTATCATGTGGCTGAGCCCGTGGCTGTTTTGAATACCTAGAACTATAAAGGTAATTAAATGTGATAATAAACTGTTGTTTGGAATCACTTCTTGGATCCAGGACCACCCCCGGGGTGCGTTCCTCTGTTTAGCCGTTTGGCCAGGATAACCGAGGGTATGACATGTTTACTTTATGCATTACTTTTACTTGAGAGGAATTGTAAACAATTGTATGTTTATATGTTGGGCTTGGCCCGGTTAATTATATAGCCTGAGGGAATGAATATTATATAGCCTAAGGGCGAGGCCTGAGGGCGAGATATTATATAGCCTGAGGGCGTGAATATTATATAGCCTGAGGGAAGGCCTGAGGGCGAGATATTATATAGCCTGAGGGCATGGATATTATATATCCTGAGGGAGACGCCTGAGGGTGAGATATTATATAGCCTGAGGGTGTGGATACTATATAGCCTGATGGCATGGTTACTATATTGGCATGAGGGCATGGTTATATTATATTAGCCTGATGGCATGGTTCTGATGAGCACAAAATTTTATTAAATTGAAAGGTTAAATGAATAATAAAAATGGCAATATAACTGGTAAAGTTTGTTACTTTTGAGTACTTCTTAATTTATTGTATTTTATTACTGCACACTGTTGTTATATATTTTCACACAGTTGGCCACAGGCCTTTGGTGGGCGCCTATTGGGAATTATTTCTCACACACTGTTTGGGTCATGTCTTCAGCCCATACAGATTACGTTTCTGCAGGTGTAAACAGGGTCAAGTGTCCCTATACAGGTACATGATTGTAGTAGAGGAGTAGGGGAGCATGGGACCGAGCTTAGGCTCACGATGCTGCCGGCTGTTTTGTTTTGTTCTGTTGTACCTGCACCTTCTATTGTATCTTATTGTACTACTGTGTAACATGTTCTGGCTGTTTTCTTAGATCTTAAGACATTTTGCAACATTATCTATATAACTATTGGTGATCTTTTACTGTAGTTGTTCATTTTAAATGTGTATGGTTTATTTCTTCCGCTGTTGTTGTATGTTCTATTTAGTATTCCACTGTGCTACACTTTGACAAATGAGGGTATAGTTTACCCACTAACAGAACAGGGCCCTCACTGCTAGTCGGCAGCCTCTGGCATTTGGGGAAATGCGCTTGAGGTCATGTGACCAACCGGGTTCAGGGCACCCGTTGAGTGGCACCCAGATCCGGGACGTTACAGTAGCTATCACAGCTACATAGGGAGTTACTTTGGAATACCCATCACAGTATATTCCCTAAATATATTAGGAGAAACATTCATGTTTACCTCCATCACGTTACACAATGCATTGGAGAGCTATCTTGGGCTCACCCGCCCTAGGTTTATCAAGGAACCACCCGTATATGTAAATAATACCCAAGAACCATAACATGATCATAACACATAATACAAGAATAAAGTAAAGGTAAAATTCCCACATTGAAATAACAATATATCATTTAAATATATTGACATAAAAAATTCATTATCAAAACCATTTTCAATACCAAAATACATAAAAAGAGTATATGGTATTTATTTTCATTTTTTAAAAACATTACAGTTTGTTAAGGAAGCCAAGAGATCAAATAATACTCACGGTGGCGGAAAGGTCGTTATCATCGCTTACATTAAAAAAACATTATTTTTTGTCGTTTAGTAAAACACTTTGTATAAAAAGATTCCCTTTGAATGAAATGAAAAGTCAAAGGGGTTTATACACCGTATAAAATAAATTCGTGTATAAAACTAAATATGCCTCAATGAAAGGAGATTGAGACGAAGTCTATTACCTTGTGTCCGACTTGAATCAATCATTATTTAATCTCCTGAATAATAAACTAAAGTTAATTTATACTTTATTAAGAACCTTTTTCAAGTTTATTATTCCTTTTATATCACTTATTACCATGTTATAAATATTATGTAACTATTTAAGTGAATAACATTCATTTTGACGATATTTGGCACTTGAGTAAAAAATGGACTTCTTATAATTACATGTTGTTCACGTTGTCAAAGGTTCATTATATCCAGAATGATATTCATGATTTTGATATCATATATATCCATCATATACATGTACTTATAATAATACATAACATTTAGAGGTAAGAAATGAAATGCACCGTTCATGGAGATGGTAAGCCGTACGTACGCATGAATGCTATTTCCATTTCTATTTCATATTTAATGGAATTAAAACATAATTATACATAGTTATATTAAAATTAAAGTATAATATCATATATAATATCATTAACTTCATCCTTTATACATCCCACATATGGCATTAACGAGTCATATCACTTTGTGGGGGCGGTAGTCCACACTTCCTCAAATGAAATTATCGCGTTTACCTATAATGAAAACCACAAAGGCATGATATAAATGGAAAATACAGAAGCATAAAGAAAACATAAACATAATATAAATCATATATAAATACAGTTCTATCATAATGGCCACCATGAGAGGCGGTAGGAGATAATTGAACAATCATTGTTTCGTAAGGCGTTAGTTTTCCATCCACAGAAACATTATGTTCTTCACCCATTAGATGGAGGGGTGTGTAAGTGTAGTTCTAATACTTCTCATAACAAAATACTAGAATATTTAGTATAATTTTTTTGTTATAAAATAAAGTAATAAAAATATTATAGGGGTTGGAGAAGTAAAATTAAAGAAAAGAAGTTAAGAGAAACCGTTATGTTTAATTTGGGTAACTTCCTTTGGTTTGAACCAAAAGGACTTCTTGAAGTACCTTATTCCCAAGTTAAGGCTTCTAGGTGGAGGAGAGGGATGTATGGAGCTTAATTGGGTAGAGGTTGGATGATCCAAAAGGCTTGAGAGGTGTGAGTAATTTGTTATAATTGGTCTTCTTTTATAAGGGAGAGGAGGGGCTCTTTAGGAAAGTGTGATAATATTATTTTATTATATAATGATATTCGGTTTATAAAGGTCCAAAAATAATTAAATTCGAAGATACGATGAATCATAGTCGAATTAATATCATCCAATACTAATTGGATAGGTTTTGTATGTTATTTTAATATTTATAATCTTATTTATTTAAATCTTTTATTAATGAGGTAAATACTACATCATTATTGTGTCATAAATAATTTTATTTATGTGATGTCTAAAAATTATAAAAAAAATACTGTGATGTAGGAAATATTTTTATCTTTCCAATTAATATTTATAGTCTAATATATAATTTGTATAACAACATATAAAAATTAATTTACTAAAAGATTTTTTTATGTCATTTTTGCCTTTACATTAAATTAATTAATCTAAAGTGTCATTATCTTTCATAAGTGGCTCCATGGGGTCCAAAAATAGACCCAAAGATGCCCATGGTCTACCATTACTCATAAAATAAGGTTATGAAAAGTGTTAAGGTAAATTTTGAATTATTATAATATTCTTTTAACCCTGAATTACCCTATTTACCTTTAACTGCGGTAAATAAAAGCCAAAAGTTACTATTCACCAAAAATTATTTTCATCTTATTGAACCAAATTTTACTTCTTGATAAAAACCATGTATGTGAGATTTTCTAAATTCAATTCACATAAGTGTTAAAAGTTTATTAAAATGAAAAAGTCAGTTTTTTTAACTATTACCAAGTGGTTTCACTATTCATCAAAAATTGATGTTTTTCTGAAAAATACCAAAAATTCAGCCTAAGATATATTTGATATTCCAAATTCAAAAATGATGTCTATTTTTAAAAATTAAAAACATATAAGTGGAATTAATTATTTTAAAATTAATTCCTGTTGTTAAAACAATTAGCGTGTTTTTAAGAAACAATAACTATCAAAAGATTGACAGTTGATTATGTCAAATTTCAAAGCGAAATTGCTTCAAAAGACCAACAATAGATTAAATAGAAAAAATATAATCTATTTAAACTTTAAAAATAATTAAAAGGATAATCTAACCATATAAATAAATTAGATTAAAAGACACTTTTGAATTAAAATACAATATTTTTCACTATTCATTAAAAAAATGAACTTTATCAGAAAAATACCAAAAAATTACCCAAAGTAAAATTTGATGTCCCAAATCTAAATAAGAATTTTATTTTGTCAAATAGAACATATAAAAATGACCAAAACTAGATTTAAAGAGGGTTCTCTATTAAAAGGTGGTAAATCGACCTTTTAATGTAAATTATGCTTAATATTAGATTCATTCATATTTTAAGCCTCTAATTTTTATTGGATAAATGTAAATAAATTTAACAAACATGTATAATAATATTTTAGTTACTTTTTTTCATTACCACCAATACAAAGACTATGAGTTAACTACCATTTTAAAATTATAATATTATATTATTAGTGTGCAACGTAAGATTTTAGAGAAACCCGTTGTTGTGTATCAGGTATGCTATCGAACATAGAAACCCCTTTAAAGTAAAATTAATTTTTAATTCACAAATATTAATAAATATGAAAATATATTATTCTTAATTTTCCTTATATGTTACATTAGTTGTGCAGAAGTGAGGGGATTAGGTTTATTTTTATAATTGAGGTGAGTGGAAAACTTGTAAATTTTCAAAATTTTAGAATAATTTTAACTAAATTTCTTAAAAAAATGGATTAAAAATGGCTCATATTCTATGGTGATAAGTTTATGGTTTAAATAAACCCATCCAATGGGGTTTTAGAAAGTTTTTAGGTCATTTTAACCCTTATCTTTTTAAGTTAATTCATAGTAAACTCATTATAATCTTAACCATATTAATTAATTTTTAGTGTTTTTAATATTAATTATGAAACCAAATTATTTTATACATAATAAATAACATTTATTATTATTATTACAAATATTTAATCCATTTTATAAAATTCAATTCATATTTTTAGAATTTAACTTAAAAATAAACCATAAAAATGTGTCGAAAAACGGTTTTTCAATAAAATTATTTTTCAAGAATAAGATGATCTTACATTAACTTCATGACTTTTATTCATAATTATATAGATTTAAATTAATATATTTATATATATAATCTATAATTTTTTTTAAATCATCCATAATTAATGGTTATTTTAATTAATTAAAATGAAAAGACATTATAGTTTTTTTAAAAGAGTTTTATGAAAAATATCCCTTTTTTGCCTCCAAATGATATTATATTCTTTTTCTATCAAATTGATTATAAATAAAATTTTAATTATATATATATATATATTAATGAATTATTATAAATAAAATGATATGTGGATGCTCGGGTGTTACATTCTTCCCTATAACAAAAATTTCATCCTAAATTTTTTTATGGATATTACTTTCTAAACAAATTAAGGTGGTTATTATTTATAAAATATTCTGGTTATAATTTTGCTTCATCCATTTTATTATTTCTCAAAGTACATTAGCTAATAAAGTCTTACAACTATTCAACACTTATTCTCCAGTTTCAAAAATCTAGATAGGATCTTCATAGTAAGATATATCGTGTTCCATTTATATTTATTCAGAGGTGAGAACATGCATTGGGTATGACATGTAATTCCTTAAAAATGATATATGGAAAACATTATGTACTTTATATAATCTTGGTGTAATTTATAATTTATAATCCATAGATCTAATTTTTTTAGAACTTTAATAATTATGATATACTCGGGCATAATTTCCCTTTCATACCGAGCCTTATAACACCCATCCATGGAGATGAATTAAAGAAAACATGATCTCACAATTGGAATTACAAATAATTTTTTTGGTTATCATTATAATTTTTATTCTACTTTGGTATTATTTTATATTTTTCTGAATAATAATTACCTTTTTTTTCTCTATAACAATTTCTTGGCCTATAAGTTTCATTTCACTAACTTTATATCAACATGTTGGAGTATAGAATCTCTTTACATATAATGCTTCATATAGATCCATTTGAATACTTGAATGAAATATATTATTATTGGAAAAATATACCAATGGTAAATAATAATCCCACATAGCTTGAATGTCAAGTGATCATGATCTCAACATGTCCTCTAATGTTTGAATAGTCCTTTCAGACTATACATCATTTTGAGAATGGTAGGTGGTGCTCAAATGAATCTAAATATCAAGAGCCTTCTAATTACTTTTCTAGAATTTCATTGAAAATTGGGGATCACGAGCAAAAAAAATTGAAAGTGGTGAACCATTTTGTCTTATGAATTAATTAATATAGAGTCATTCAATATTCTCAAGAGTTAAATCTTCTCTTATAGTAAGTAAATGTGTATATCTTATTAGTTGATAAAAAATAAGCCATGTTACACCATTCCATCTAGGATTCATTGGTAATATAGTGAAATATTAAATCATAATGTCATACTATTTCCACATAAGAAAAGGCATAGGTTTTATGATTCATCTAAGATGTTGTCTCTCAACCTTCACCTGTTAAAAAACCAAGAATCTTTATATATAATCAGAAATTTCCCACTTCATATTATCCCATAAAAAATGTTCCTTAAAATCCCTATACATCATGGTGCCACTAGGGTGTATAAAAAAAATTCATTCTATGAGCATCATCTAATAATTACATTTTTTTCTCATGTATAGATGAAACACATAACTTTTTTTTTCAAATTTCAGAATTCCATCTTCATATACTAAGTCTTCCAATTTATTATAATCCATGAATTTAATTTTATTTTGAAAATTATCATAATCAAATTGATAAATTTTTGTAGTTTACAATAAAGATGGTTTCATAATGATTTTAAAAAGGAGTTATGCCTCTCCTTCACTAATAATTATCATATTTTTTTTAATACTATATCCATGAACATAAGATCCATGTCAATCCTCATTTTGTTTTCCAGAAATCCATAATATTTCATGCTCAATGCATCTTATTCCTTATTTTAATTCCCTGGGTTGTTTTGTATTGAGAAATCATAATAATTGAGTGGCCTAAGCCACTTAATTTTCCTCATATTGATATAATTCTAGTAAAATGTTTATTTCATAATCTTATTTTTATTTTTTGTCTCACATATTTCAAAAAAGAGATATTTTATCCATATATTCAAATCAAAGATTATGAATACTAACTAAAGATCATGATATGAATAGTTCTGTTCATGAGTCTTTAACTAACTTGATGTATATGTACTAACCTTTTCATTATGTACAAGGAAATAATCAATTACATTATTTAATGTATCACTATATATAAAAAATCCATCATTTCCTATTAGTAGAGTCAAAATTAGATCATTGAACAACCTCATATTAAATTTATAAAAATATTGTTCTCATTCCTTTGTCCATGTGAACTTAACCCATTTACCGTAAGAATGGTTAATGGGTATTCCATTTAGCCAAAATTTTGAAAAAATAGCTTATAGTAACTTGCCAACCCAATGAAACTACATAATTCAATTATGATCATTGGTGTATTCCATTATTTGATAGTATTTTTCTTCAAAGTATCTACTAAGATTCTATCCTTAGATACAATATGGACATTAAAATAAATTTTCATAATAAAAAATTCCCACTTTCTAAATTTCCCAAAAAAAAATTTTCTTCTAAGAGTCTCAAGAATGATATGTAGGTGATTCTCATGGGCCTTATATGATTCAAAATAAACCAGTATATCATTAATAAATAACACAAAAAATTCATCATTATATTTATAGAATAATATATTAATTATATCCATAAAAAAAGAGGGTTCCTTAGTCAATCTGAATGGAATTACTAAAAACTTATAATGTCCATAACTCATTCAAAATTATGTCTTAAAAATATATTTTTTTTAATAAAAATTAATGATACCCATATCAAATTTAAATATTTGAAAAATAGTGAGATCCATGAAGTTTATAAAATAAGACATCAATTCAAATAAAATTATACTTTTTATTTACCATAATTTCTTTGATTTACCTATAATAAATGCACATCCACATAGATCCATCTTTCTTCACCAAAAAAATATTATTGGATCCCCATGGTGAAACAATAGGGTATATAAATCCCTTATACCATATCACCTCTAGTTTTTTATTCAACTCCATTTATTCCATAGTGGTCATTCTATAAAGATTCTTTAGTATAGTTCATGCTTCATAGGTTAAATCAATAGAAAAATTAATTTCATGCTATGGTGGATGTCTAGGTAATTCCTCAAGAAATATGTAAATGTTTTACAATGTAATAGATACATCCTCAATTTAAATATTAAATTTTCAATATATAATATGTTCCTATACTTCTTACCCAAAAATATCATTTAAAAGAGTTATTGGGGGTGGATCTTAACATGACACAGATGATGAAGTCTCCACTCTAATGATAAGGAATTCCACATCTTCATCATAAATTGTAATTTCATTATCTTTGTAATAAATTTTTTATTTATATTTTAAAAGATAGTATATACACAAGATTATATCAAATTCAACCATAGGTATAGTATTAAAGTTATAAAATAGAGAATGTTTATGTTTCATAATGGAAAACATCTGACACATCCTAGTTATAATGATATTTCTACTAAGAGTTGTGACTAACAACTCCCTTTTTGAGGTACTAGGGAAATATCTAATTTTATTAGAAAACATAGATGATATTAAAGATTTTTTATATCCAAAATCATATAAAGAAATTTCTAAATTTGAAGATATTATTAAAGTACCATCCACCTCATCATTAAGGAATTAAACCTTATATGTAGTGATTAAAAATCTTGGCCTTTTCCACTTAACAACTTTTGTGGTAAGTTCCCATGATGCTTAAGAAATTGGTTGGAATAATTCCCCATTTCATTATAGTTTAATAATTATATAGTAGTGTTCTATTTATTTCCCTTACATTCAATATCCAAATGACCCTTATCTTCACACTTATAATAAACTCACATTCCCTTAAGCATTTTACACAATGTTTATTTCTATAATTTTTACTTGATAGAAATTGCTTCATTTTATTCCTTTTATTTGATTCATTCCATTTTTATTGGTATTCAGACAAACTATACAAATCTTGATTCCACTTGAATATATAGGATCTAAAAAATTCCTTCTCTATTTAGATAGATTATAATAATATTTCATCATATGATGATAAAGTTTGAGAAAAAAGTTCCCATTAGAGACTTGTCTTAAGACCTTCAATGAAGTTGTAAATATTTCTTTCCATATTACATATATAATCCATAGAATACCTATAATTTATAGTAAAGGTAGCCTCATACTCCACAATACATCATACTTTATTTTTTATTAATTTGTGGAACATTCTCTTTATTTTAATTCATTTCTCATGAGGGAAATATTTTTTGAAATTTTTTACTTTAAAACCTCTCATTACTTGTGTTCTATTTATTCTTCCTCATTATTATTCTAGATTAATGACCACCATTGATCAATATCACCCTTGAGATAATATAATTATTTTATAACATTTTTTCTTTCATTGCATCCTAAGTCCATGAATATCTTTTCATGGGACATCAGCAATTTCTTAGCTACCACTAGATTAGTAGTTTTACTAAATGATAGGTGATTATATTGAGTGAAATGATCCAATATAGGTGTTTAATGTCATGAAAAATCATATTTCTCTATATTTTCAAGGATATTAGTCATAACCTGTGTCATATTACCTAATATATCCATGATCTTCTTAGCTCCAACACTAGTTGTATTTGGATTTCTCAGTAGGGAAATTTCTATATTGGATATGATCATTGATACCATTAATCATACAAGGCACAATTTAGGAACAATGAAATATAATATATTATATCATATCATTATGAATTTTAAATCACAATATATAATTATAAATATAATTTAATAGTTAAAAAAATTGAAAATTTATTCATTGTTAATATCAGAATTATAAACTTCATTTATTTGGGGATATTATTAAATCATAATAATATTTTAAAATAATTTATAATGGATTTTAAATAAAATGTGAACTATTCTAATAATATCCCATAGGAGTGTCAAAATAGGTGTACATTAAGGGATCCCTCACCATTCACTAGAATTATGGATGAGATATACTCAAACCAACTCCTTTCAGGCTTATTATCTTTAGATGCATTTGTTCCAAAACCACATCTACATATAGTAACTAGACATAGATGTATTTATAGGGAAAAAATACAATAAATACCTTAAAAAACATTAGGATGTTATCCTATACATAGATATATCCTCAAAGTCAGTCATAGGGATATATTACCTAATCTATGTATTCCTAAATCCAGTTCCTAATGTTTCTACTAAACATTTCTCTAATACGAACTATAACTAAACTAACCCTAGTATCCCAAAGCTAGTGGTTATTTTATTAAATTATCATAAGACACAATGGATCACATAAAAAATTATTGATCAATTTACTAGTATCGAAGAAATATATATATATATATACATAATTATAGTTTTTACATTAGACTTAAAATGTAAAACATAGTAATAAAAAAATCGACATCCTTGAACTCATTAAAAAAATTCATCTTAATATCCCAGGGAAGGGAAAAAAAATATGTGTGATCTAGAAATATAAATAAGGGTTATGTATAGAGGAATACATAATTATTAAATAAGGAATAATAAATATGGAAGGGTAAATAACTAAAAATGCACGCCATTTAATCAGTAACATTTGCAAGAAATACATCCATAGATAATATCAATGCAATAATCACATGGATAATAATAACTATATTTTCAATGAAGGAAATGTATAATATTATATGTTATGATCTTATACATCCTAATATCTATACTATCAAATACTTGTTCTAAGATAGTTTAATCAATGGGTTGGTATACACTAGAAACCAATTTAATCGGGTTTACTGATTTGTGTCATGAGACCCATCGATGCATTGAAGGGATATATAATTCTGATCCCCACCCATTACTATATTCCCAATGAATTATCCATATATTAAATGATAATTAAATTCAAAATCAATATTCATTATTATCAAATATATATATTTATTAAAGAATACTAAATATAAATATTTCCCCAATAAATAAAATAACTTTCAAATTAAACACAAAATATTGAAATGGTATACGATTTAAGTAGTAATCATATCCATGATACAAATAATTTTAATATTTAATAGAAATATACTATCTAATTATCACTAGAATGTGATTTTTTGATGGGAAAGTCGATGTCTACAAAATCAATGAGAGTTAATATAGGTTTTGTTATAAATTCATGTCTTTTGGAGGATAAAATAAAATAAAAGTGAAACATTAAAAATAATATATATTTAAATAGTTTTCCATGTAAAACTATTGATTTTTTTAGAATAATCTAAATACCATAAAATGGTTATGGTAGTGGGAATGTATATTAATTCCTCATACATTAAATTGAAACATTTCTTTTGACTTTTTCTAATGAAAGTAAAAAATGGCACATTCAAAAAACATAATAAATATTCATCATAATAATTTTAAAAGTAAATAATAACATAATATATCATTATTAAATAATTTTAGTGAATAAAAATAACTTTTTGAAAACAAATATAAAAAATATGGACATGGAAGTTAAATGTACATGATCAAAAAAAGTATTAAGATCAGTTTTTATTTTAAATGTTACATTGTTTGATTCAAGTAAAAATGATGGGGTATTTAATAAAATATGGAAGATCCATAAATATCTCAAGGATAAGATAATATATGTAATTTATGAACAATATATTATAATATTACTTTAGATAAAATTAATACAATCCCAAATAAATGATATTTTTAAATAAATCCTTACATATTTGGTAACATTTGAATTATAACCCCTTGAAAGAATAAATGTTAATTTAAAAATTGATAATAATGAATAAATAGGTATTAATGTTAAATATATCAAATGTGTAGTATATACAACACATATAAGTGAACGGGTGCATAATAACAAATATGTCTCAATGGAGTGTAAATTGTGACGAAATCCCTTACCTCTCACTTTTCATTATATGAACATGATTTAACCTCATGTATAATGGTTTTAAAAATAGTATTAATTTATAAAAAAATAATATTAAAATTTATAATATCATATATGATCCTTTTATATTATATTATCACTTTTTCGTTAATAATATTTCGTTATTACCATTTTTTTGGGTGTTAACTGCTTCATTTTTGCATGCAAGTTTTATCATGGAGGCTTCAGTTACTATGAATAGGATATAGTTACATTATCTAAATAGGTATATTAAAGTTATAAATAAAATATTTATTCATTAGATACATTTTTTTAATCATTCATTAAATTTGAACAAGGAAAATGAATCACAACACTTCATATAGATGGTTGCTCAGACATACGCATGAGTGACATTATCATTTGCTTAATAAGTGAAAGGTTAAGAAAAATAGATGTTATATTAAATTTAAATAGTCAATATTATGTTATAATTACAATATATATTAATTTTTTCCATTATTATGAATATCCATGTGAGTCGGTGATGAAACAAATTACATCAGTTTATGAGGCGATAATCTACTATACACATGAGCGATGGTTTCACTTTCCCATTTGATGAATAATGACATGGAAAAATATTATTCCATAAAAATAATAACATATTTAAATATTTTATATAGTTGTTTTATTATATTTTAATTATTAATACATAATTGATGGTGTTAAAAGAAGAAGTAAATAGAAAATCCTGGGTAAGAAAATTACACTCACTGACAAAAACCACCTTTGTATCTCTTATTAAGGACCCTAGGGTTGATATTTTGGAAATAAAATAATCTCTATAACATGTATAAGGATTTTAGGGATATATTTTTTTAGTTTTTTCTCAAGATAAATTGATTTTGTGGTGTGAAATGGTGACGGGAGGAGATGCCCTTTTATAATTGAGATGAGTGGAACCCATGTAATTTTCAATTTTTTCAAATAATGACACATCCCATTATTGAAAAAATGGATCCAAAATAGATAATATTATAATTTTATAAGGTTAAATTATAAATCCAACCATCCAATGTGGTTTCACCCTATTTTTAGGTTATTTTAACCATTATCACTTTAGATTACCCCCTGTAAACCCGTTTTAACCATAATCATAGTAATTAATTTTTACCATTTTTACAATTAATTTTGAGAAAAAATTAAGTTGAAATTATTATTTTTTAAATTATTATGATTAAAAATATGTAAATGTTTTATCAAATTCAATTCATAAAATTGGTAGAATTTAATTTTCAAATAAATTCACAAAAAATGTTGAAAAATAGTTTTTCAAGAAATGCATTTTTAAATCATAAGATGATATTAAATTAACTATATAAATATTAATCATAATTATATGTATTTAAATTAAAATATTTATATAAAAATATATAAAGTTAATTCAAACCATTCATCATTAAATATTTTTTTAATTAATTAAAATTTAAAGACATTGTACATCTTAAAATAATAGTTTTCCAAAAAATATTCCTTTTTACCTCCAAAAGATCTTATCTTTTTTTTTTCCATAAAATTTATATTAAATAATTGGTTAATTATAAATATTATAACACATTATCATATATAAATGTTTGAATATTTAAATAATACATTTTTAATTGTTCATATATTCTTGTTTCATTGGGAAAATTTCAAAAACACAATCTAGGAATATTTTGAACAAATATGTTCAAAATAAATATTCATCCTATCATATTAGAATTTTTGTGACATGATATATTAATATATAAATTTTATTATTTATTTATTAAAATATAATTTTCATATAATATAATTGATTATTGAGTATTATATATAATGACAAATGATTTTATCATTGTTATTTATTAAAATATTAGATAAATATTTCTCACTAGTCAATGGTGACATATTTTAAAGAATAAAATATTATTTTTAAAATATTTCTCAAAACACATAGAATAACATATAAAATATATTTATAAATATTTTTTTAAAACATTCTAATAAAGGAAATTAGTGTAATTTTTTAAAATATATATTTTTAGCTTAGAAACATATTTTAGAGAAAATATAATTTATAAGAGGCTAGTTGAAATATGTTTGAAATTATAGAAGTTAAATATATAACATAGAAATCATTAAACTCATATAAAGTGAAAATCAATTCAGATCCTAAAATTGTTTAGTTTATGCTATTATATAATGATATTATTGTATAGGGTTATATTTTATTTTATTTCAAAATGATGTAAAATAATATTTTGAATAGAAAATTTACAAAATGATAATGACGATGCTATAAATAATTCTATGTATTTTATAGAACATAATTAATTAATATCATAACAATGGATATTGTGATGTATAGAAGTACACATATTGTGTTTATAAATTTTAACATGAGGATTATGATTTAAAATATGACCATTATTCAAATATGATTTTCTAATTGAGGTTAACCTTTTAAAGTATTTTAGTTGTAGGATTTAACATATTCTCACATAGAGATGTGATAGGAATTACATAGGAATTTTTTTTTGTTGAAAAAACCTTAAATGTATAGTAAACATAAGACCTCAATAATGATATATAATATAGGATATGATTATACATTCAATTATTTATATTTTTAATTTTTTTTTATATTTTAAAATATTTTAATATATCATAATATATAAAAGGCAGTCTCTGCACTATAATTATTTGAGGTCAGTTTCATATATATCATGATGTTAAATTAAAATTAACCATTTAATTTATGAAATTATTCTAACCCTAATCAATGTAAATATTAGGGTATTATAGGTTATGATGACATGTGATGATTAACATGGGTTGAAATTTTTATAGAATAATATTATTCACTCATGAGGAAAAATGATTTTTTTATCAGAAAACTTATTACATATAATAAATGGTGTTCCATACACTATATATTTATTATAAAAAGTGTATATATTTTATATAAAATTCATAATACCTAATATTGAAAATATGTATAACATAATAAACATTATGAATTCATAACTTTACAGAACAAACCATGAAGTTGAGTTAATTTATGGATGGTTAGATATGTTGTTGATCTTATCATTTGTTAAGGTTATATGAAGATAGAATTTCCTGTTCTATGGTGTGTTTAACAGATCATCCAAATATTGAGATAAAATAATGATGTTTATGTATACAAATAGATAAGTTAAATGTGATTTGTTTATCTATAAGGATGATGGTCATGTGACATTATCATCTTTCTTGGTGAATGAAAATTCATATATTCATATATCTATTAGTCTACACTTAGATAATCATGAACATATGAGTACTCTATATGATATTGGAATATTTTTTTTATGTCACATTATTTATTGGTCATAAAAATTATTTTATTATAAATACTTATATGTGATATAGGTTATTTAAAAATGTGTGTAGAAATATTTTTTTAATGGAGATAATGAAACATACCCTTGTAGTTCATGTAGAACTAATACCGTTACAATGAAATGTTGTTTATTTGATTTTTTCAATTAATATTATATTTTTTGAACATGTTGTATGGATTTCAATGATAAAGATGTCTAAAATAAATATTAACAAAGAGGTAGTGTATTTGAATATGAATATTATCATAGTGGTAATTTTAATAGAATCCAAAGGGGGTGGGGATGGTATAACCCAAAATGTTCTATGATAAAAAACCATTGTGAATGGAGAATGTGAAAACCATTGTGAATTTAGAACATAAGAAATCTTGGAATACATACTTGGTGATAGAGGCTTGACATTGAAATATATGTAATTTTAATATAAATTCAACTAAGTGCCTACACCAAATCTATAGATAATGAAGGGCGAGACATATAATAAAGGGTTGACATAATAAATGTAAAGTTGAGATGAGTTTGGATGAGAAGGGATAGATCTTTTTTTATTTAATAAATTATATTAAGTAGTAAAAATATATTCTATAGAATGATTATTAATATGAGTAGTATCTTCTTTTGATGGATTCAGAGAAGTTAAAGAATTTTTTGGTGAAGGAAGAATAAAAAACACCTCAGAGGTATAGAGACCTATATGTGGTCCATAGAAAAATGAGGCGTTGATAATGGTAGTAACTATTTTATTTATCAATGAATGTAGATAAACATAGAGTAATACTTATAGTCCATAGGATGTATCACCACTACATATTGTTGGTTTTAGTGGAGAGAAAAATAAAAAGTACCCTATAGTTATGGTAGAACATTGATTATGGTAAATTATAATAAGATAAAATGGGATGTTAAGATAATAATAATTTAATGTAATCCATGTTATTGGAAAAAATGGTGAAGTTGAAATAGGATATTATCCAAGATATTGGTTGGAATATATATTGTGGTCTCATAATATAAACTAAAAATGGGAATATGATATTGGACACATCACATCACAATCCATAGTGGTTTGAAAGATCATTTTATGTGGAGTATTGAAATGATTTAATTGGATTTCATGGTGGTCAAAGATGAAATTGGGAGATGGAATTATGTTATGTCAAAATGGATGAAATTTTCTACATTGGGTTATTTTGTAATAAACTAGAAACTGGTAAGCTAAAGATATTCAATATCATGGTGAAACACCTTTCATTTATATATGATAAGTCATAAAATATATTATACTATAGAGTGATTTATTTTATAGTGTATGATGATATTGATATATTTATAAAGATAAATTGATTGAAATTTTTAGTCATTATAAATATGTATTCTATAGTTTAAAGAGTGGATGGTTGACCTTAACATCACCATATTTTCTATAGATAATGGGATTCTTGTGGTGAGTGATGATTTATAAAAATATAATATTTTATTATAATTTTAAATTCAGATTATATGTATTAGTTATTAGAGGATGATATGACTTGAATAGATTTATTTTACCAGATTAAAATGTTTTATACACATAACATGATTTCATATCATGAAGTGATCATGGATTAATCTAAACCATTGATTTATATATGTGGAGTTACAAAGAAATTATACGTTCTTCTAGAATATATCTTAAGAAGAGATAGGGTTATTAAAATAATCATTTATAGGGGTAAAATAAAAAGATACAAGATCCATTTTTTGTGTATTCATGAACACATTTGGCTTAATTAATATAAGTATTTAGATTTATGGTGTGGAATTGAATCATATTATCAACTTTTTAAATAATGTGGATCATAGTAAAGGTAATTTCACATTGAAATTATTATTAATCTAGTGATGTTTATTTCTAAAATTAAGTTCATATTGAATTAAATTAATTTACCCACTCATTTAAAATTTCATCATATATATCCTTGGATAGGAATAAAAAAGTAGGTTTCAATGGAGTATAAAATACAAATATTTATGATAAAAAACATATCATTTTCTTATTCTGATCATGAAGGGACTAATATTTATATAATCTGATAATTTTTTTTAAAAAATATATAAAGAAGGAATCAATGGGGTGTCCCTTGGTTGAGTAGTGAGAAATCACTAAATTTATTATAATGGTAGTGTACCTTTGTATTTTGTGACCATTTCCTAATGTTTTTTATCCATCAATTTTTTATTAGTTTATTTGTGTACACTACCACATCACTATGTTTATGATACTTATACATAGCCTAGTGCAAGTGAAACAATTAAAATCATTTTATTTTTGTGAGATTTAATTTCTATTTGTGTTTATATATTTTGTGTGGATTTATTAGAGGGAGTGATAGTGTGAATGTATTATTTATAAAAAAGGAAAAAGATTATATAATGGGAAAATGTGAAGTGTAAAAAAAATTTATAGAGAAAAAACATATATTCACTCTCTCCCCCTCTTAGACATTAAAAATAATATTATATTATATTAGTCCCTAAAATTATTATTACAACCCATAGTATTTTACTTGGAGTTCAATCTATAAAAAATTGTTTTGTTTCACGCATGGATTTATATACAAGGCCTCATGTTTTTAACATAACTAACTTTAATTGATGGAAAATTTAAATGGATTTATTTTTATATTATTTTAGAGATGATTTTTTAGAGTATATACAATGTGATTTTGATATGATATGAAATAATGAAAGGGTTAGTGATGCAAAGGTATTAATGATATTTATTTCTATTTAATAGGGTGAAATATTTGAATACCTATTCATTGTTCCTCAACCTTTGTATTATAAGAAATATTGAAGGTTATGTATAAAAAATATATAATTTAAGAAATAATTTTTCATACCACAAGTATTCAAATAGAAGTTAGATAAAATTGTCCTGTGTTAATTAGAAAGAAGAAAGATAGATATAATAATAAGATTCTTGAGAAAACAAAATCTTTAATCAAGGTATGTTTTTATAATAATAATGGTATATATTTAACTAAAGTTATTTTTTATGTTCCTTTTACATGTACATATATATATTTCACCATTTAGTTTGAAAATTGTGGTAATTCCATAGAATAATGGGAAATGATATATGATTTTTAATTAATATAATATTACAGTAGAAATCAGGACATGACCCAATACATATAGGAAAGAGTTAGATAAATTGGAGATCATTCATAAGGTTTATTATGAATTTATTATGGAATTGGTTTTTGGAAAAAATGTGTTGAAGAAATTGGATTTAGATATGAAAATAACTATTGAGTGAATGATTGGAAAGAGAAGATTCTAAAGTGATTTAACCAATTAACTTACCCATAAAGTTAAATAATAAGTATACAAAGAAAAGGAACTTTAATCCATCATGATTTATATCAAAACATAACTTAATGAGAAGACCAATTCTAAAAAACAAACTAGTTTTAAAATGGCTTACATGTATTCCCAATTAAAGGAAGAGGATTTTATGATTATTTATCTCAAGATATGGTTGAAATTATAGAATGAAAATTATAAAATTACTCCCAAGGTAGTATTGATAAGTAGAGAATATAGAGGAATAAATCAAGACTCTATGGGTAAAATTAGGTTTCTTTCTAGTTCTAGAAGTAATGTTACTGAAAGTAAGGTGTCGTTGAAGAGTTATTTTTATAGAAATAAAAAACAAAAAAGGGTATATTTTTTTGAATCTTGATTATTCAATGATGGAAGAAAAACTAAAAAACATATAAATTGAGATAATTATACATGAGGTATGATTTTATTAGGATATGATTAATTTTTGGTAATTATTTATATATGGTACAATATTGGTGCATGAATGATGATGGAGATTCCAATAAGAAATATCAAATTCCTTTATCAAGGGGGAGGAATGAATGGATGAAAAATATAATATTTACAAAAATATATTCAAGGTGTTGGAAGATTACATGGATTTAATGAAAAAATAGTGTGAACCATGAAAAATAGGATAAGGAAATGTAATAAAAATCATAAAGGAAATGAAAAAAGTATAGAAGATGAAACTGAAAGTTTACACTATTGTTCTAAAGTTTGATTGGAACATTAAGAATGATTCTATAAATATTTACAAATATAAGGTAGTTATAATTGTTATCAAACATGATAGGCATGAATAATTCCTATATGGTCACACCAATACAACTATAATGCACGAGGAAAAGAGTGTTGGATAATCCCTCACATAGTGAAGGATACATGATAAATGATTCAATGACGGTGAATTTATTTAAAATACATGCACTAGTGGGATTATATAATAATTGATATGGATGTAAGGATCAATAATGTGGTATATTTAAATCCAAATATTTGAAATTTGGTTTGTATAAGTAGTATCACTCGATAGAGATCAATCTATTAGTCTTGGATGTAAGTTGTCAACGAAGAGTTAGTTCATCATGAAAAACAAAATTACATTACTTGAGGTTGATTTGGATGTACCCCAACCCCTATTAAATTATCTATATTAAGTTTTGATGAATTGATACAAGATTAAAGGGGAGATATGATATATATGGCGAGTGAATTGAAATAACATGAATGAATTGAAAGGCATGAAAAATATGGAATGTATTATTGAACAAAAAAATAATGAAGATATTGAATATATAATTTTAATTTCTATTAAATTATTATATAGACTTATATAAATTTTTGGAGAAATCAAATTTGGTACCAAGGTTTGACCCAATAAATATTATTAGAGAGATATAAGTTTTTTTATTTCTTAATAATTAAATTAATTAGTATCTAATCCTAATATAAAAAGTCCCAATTTATATTAGAAACATACAAATTTGTATCAATTAGTATATTAACCAAAAGAATGAATTAGGATAGCATAGTAGATAAACAGAAAGGAGGAAATATTTTTTTTATTGAGCTAACAAGTTATATCATTTGATTATTTTATTAAAATTCAATAATTATAGAGAATAATTACCCTCTTTGTGAAAAATATTTCTATAAATAATGCTAAAGGATATAATTGAGAAGGATTTTATTCAAATGATTAAATGTTTGATTAGAATCATATATAAAAAAGAGAATCCATGTGAATAAAAGAGATATTTTTATATAATTAGTATCAGGAAAGTTTTGTGACTCATATAATTTTTACATTGATGATTATTTTATGATGGCCATGTGGATGTGTGATTGAGATCACATGGAAATGAAGGAAATAAATTCTTATGTTACATGAGTTCAAACAAGGAAGTGGGTAAAGTGTACACATAGATGATGTTATTTTTTACTCTTTTTTCCAATAATATTTCAAAACTCAGTAGGCTTTGAGTATTTATTGAAGTCTATTTTAAAAGACATAAGTTTACTCTCTAAAAATATGTGAGAGTGTAGTCATAGTTAGAAAAATTTTTGTGCATGAAATTAAAATATGGAATTATATTGAATAATTGGGTATAAAAACCTTGGTAATAAAACTATTTGTATCAAACATAGAGGTATAGTGATACAATAGTGTGTTAAATAAGGTGATCAAGTTTAATAGTAATAGATGAATAATGTCAATGTGAGAATAAGATATGTAGAAGGTTTATAGATTATTGAAAAGAGTATAAAAATTTTGAATAGAAAAATCTAAGATTAAGAGTGTTAAAGGTTACGATATGTTCAAATGAAAAATAAGGAGTTCAAACTCTCAAAATTATTATTTTTAGAAATGTGGTGATAATGTTAGAGGTTCATAGTTAATTTATTCTAATAAAATGTGTTGAAAAAAATAAGACAAGATGTGGTAAATGGGATCCTTATAGAAATTAAAAAATATTGAGGGAATGATGAGGAAAATATAGTAAAGGAACCCTTAGTATTTTATTATCAATGTTGGATGAAATATTTCAATATAAATCTATATATTTCTATGAACTTTTTTTGATAAAATATATAAAGAGGGTGGTGTTACAACTAAAGTTTATGTGTTCAATTTTTTTTTCAATTAATGATAAATGTTTTCATCAATATGGATGGATATCAATGATAAAGTTGGTGATATTAAAAGTTAAACAAGTGGTTGGGTTTTGGAACATAAATATGATAAAACTGGTAAAGAAAATAAAATCCAAATGGGGATCAAGTTATAAACCCAATGTGTATATTATGGAAGACCATAGAGAAAAGAAAATGTGACAACCATAAAGATCTTGGAATTTGAGGAGACTTGAAAACCATTCTTGCTAATGGATTTATGATATTAAAATACATGAAATTGGAAATGAAATCAATTAAATGGATATATATAGTCCATGGTGAATAAAGAGGATGATATACCATGATCATTTAACATGGAAAATTAATGTAAGGAATAGATTTATTGATGATTTATATATTAATATATCTATCAATAATGGTAATTAAAAAAAATATATCCCATATTATTAAATAATATGTAGAAGAAAACTATTTTATGAAAAATTTAGATGTTTATATGTTTTTTGGTGAACTAATATGAAACTATATAGAAAAGGTGGAGAGACAACACTATAGTACATTGAAAAATTAGGAACTTATCCTGACTTTTACAATTTTGGTGTTCTTAATGTGAAGCTGAACATGGTGTGTAACAAACAAGGTACTTATAAAATATTTTTTTTCATTCTGGAATTAAATATTTAAATTAATTATAAATTATAATGAAATAACTTATATTTATAAAAATTAATGAATTTTTACCGATGGAATAGTAACCTGACCTTATGAATAGTAACATTACCATTACGAATAACAATCTCGCCAATAGAATAATAAACTCGTCTATAAGAGTATAAAAAAATTTATATATCTTATAAGTGTAATCATAATATATTTATATCATGGAATAAGTGAATAAATGTTTTGGAAATGATAATTTAAGTGTTAGAATTTTTGTAAGTCGTCAATATTTAATTTCAATTTTAGAATTAATTTAATGATTTAAAATAAAATTTATTTTTATAAAATAGATTCATAAATTGTTAATTTATTTTATTATGGTTATATATAATTTTATGAGATCTTGATTAATTTTTCAAGCTGTTATAAAATCAGTTATAGTTTTAAAATTGCTATTTTTCAAATAAATTATGATTTTAATTAAAAATTAAATTTATCATATTTAGAAAATTATTTTGATAAAATGAAGTTCATTTTTTAATTCTACATGTTTAAAAATGGTTGAGTCGAATTTTTGTAATTTTTCTGAAATACTTGATTTTTTGGTGAATAGTAAAATACGATAATTGACAGTATATATACATTATAAGTTAAATATATTATTCCTAAATTCATGAATGATATAATAACCATAATCTTGAAATTACATTTGTTATTTTAATATATTTTATTAAAATGTTCAAATTATCCATTATCACACCCGGTTTTTCATGTCTTTGTTTTGGTTCGGTTCATTTGAAATCCCGATACTTTTCTTGGGTCTTGTGTGAGATTAATGTTGAGTTTTTAAGTTTCATATATGTCTAATAACCCTAATATGGGTTCCCCATTGCTTGTTTAGGAGTTTTTGGATAAAGGGTGGTTACTTCATGATTTGGGCCAACCGTGAGCCCATTTCCAATTTTAAAAACCAAATTTGTTTCTTTTATAACTCATTTTTTCAACATTTTTCACCCATTCCACTTACCACATGGACTATACTGATATTTTAAAATTTTAATACCCTTTTTGACCCCATATAAATTCATAGTCATGGTGAATTGAGGTTACTTATTTAGGCATTGGGCCAGCCCATGGGCCCATTTCAAGTTTTAAAAACAAAATTTGTTTATCTTTTATCTAATTAAATATTTAATATTTTTCAGTAATTATACCTCCCACCCGAAGCCAATATCCCTATACTCTTCCCCAATATCTATTTCCCCTCTTTGGAGCTCATATGAGTCTCATATTAGGGAAGACTTTATCAATGTCTCTCAAATCATCCAGAATTACGAAGGTAAATTTTTTAATGAATAAATCATTCCATTCATACTATTTTTCCAACAATTCTTCTTTCCCTGGTTTGTCCAGATCTTAGGATAATATCCAAGAAGTTTCAAGACATTCCATTTCCTCTAAGGGTGCAGATATAATGGAAGATGAAGAGTTTTCTAGTTGAAAATGTGAGATTCCTTCTCCTTTCTCCTCCCTCTTCTTCCTCCATTCATTATATCTTGGTTTTATAATCCCCTATAGTCATGATATACCTATGGTTATGTTATCCCATGTTTTTTATGGAGTTTATATTCATTTTGGTCTGGTATTCATAGTTTTATGGTTTATAATCCCGCGGCGGGTGATTTTAGGTGTGTGTTTCCATTACGCCAAGGATTTGAGGTAGGATTTCCCTTGAACAAGCCTTTACCATTTAATTTTCATCATTATCATACTATTATAACCTTATTTATATGATATTTTCTGCTGTGAAACCTTGGTTTTAAAGGTTTTGTGTGTAAATTATGTTTTATGAGTTATTTTGTTAAAAATATAGTTGTTTGGGTATAAATCTACACTCCTCTTGTTTGATAAATTATTCCATGGGCTTCCGCAAATTTTTTATGGTATTTTGAATATGTTTTAGTAGCTTGAATAACTTTATGGCATGAAAATGGTATTTTATCCCTTTTTAAGTTCTTAACATAAGTTGTTTTGTTAAAGAGTTCATGCCACGTGTTCGGTAAATTTCCCGGTTGGCTTTTATGTGTCTAGTGCAATTTAAAATGATTTGTTTGGATTTATAAATACATTGGAAGCATGTAAAAAATTATTTTGGGATCCCTTTATGTATTTCCTATTTGTATTTTGTTTTATAAATAAATGGGTTTTGGTTTACAACATGTTTTGACCCGAGTTGCCGGAAAATGGCATGTTTCACATTCTTATGAAAATGGTTGTGTTTTGAATATGTAACCTGAGTTTTTATGGGATTTATGAATGTAGTTTGATTATTTATATGTTGTTTATAATTTTTTTTAATGCATAACTTTTTCAAATGTTAGTTTTGGGAAAATGTTTAAAGGCCTGTTTGGCCTTTCCTAAAAATGAAGAATGAGTGTTTTACTTGTATATACCATATTGTGTCAATTGGGATTGTTTTATCACCCATGAAATGATTTTATTAAATGTTTTTATGGCTGAAAAATTTGGTTGGGTATGGTCTTGTTGTGTGTTTATAATTAAAATAGTGTTTTTGAATGAGTTTTATGTGCAAATCCTCAATACAATCCTTGAAATTGTTTTACAAAAATTTGTAGTGGTATGTTGATTCATGAAAGAAATGTGAAGAAAGTTTATGGGATGTTTGTGTTTTTATGGTTTGGGAATGGAATTTGGATGTGAAATGTGTATTTGATAATATGTGTAACTTTATTGAGCACTAAAGGGAATCCCAGGTATCTTGGTGGGCAGACATGTACTAGTATGCTAGTGATTTTGTGGGCTTTGGCCCCTGTTTCACGTAGCAAGTTTGACGATGACAAAAATAACTAAACTATGATGATGATGATGTTGGGGGACCACTAGGTTATGGGTATTCTCCCTACTAGTGGTTCGTGTGCACGTGAACATATATTTATTATGGTTACTTTCACCGAGATACGAGGTACCTGGGGCTCACAACTAACTAGTACCTAGGGGTGTTCCCGTGACTTGTGCTCATTGGATATTTTGTAATCACCATTGTAATACAGTGTTTTTGTTTGGTAAATTCAATAGTGTGTGTTATTTATTTAAAATTTTACAATCTTTAAAGCATCCCTCATTAAAACAATTTTTATTTTGAAGTTGCACCTCTTTGAAAGAATGTTACTTGCATTTTTGTTTATTAAACATGAATGTTTTTGTCTGATAACTATTATAGCATGAAACCTCATTTGAAAAACATACTTTTATATCTTGTATTTAAAACATGAAATTTATGTTTCTTTTATTTTAAAGTAAGTGCATTGGGAATAGAATATCAGGCTAACCTACTGAGTTTTAATACTCACGCCTATAATCTTCTTCTTTTTCTAGACCTTGTGTAGGTTTCAGCTTGAGTTCAACCGCCTTGGGTGATGTTTGATCATTGTATTGGAGAATGACCAGAGGTGTCACATGAAGTTAGTTAATTATCGGGTTTTTTTAGTTGAGTTATTGGTTTTGTTATACTTTTAGTTTCTTTTACAAATAATGTTTAGTTCAATTTTTATATAAATGCATTTTGGGCTGTACATTTATTTCTGCTGTTTGTTTGATTGTTTATTTATGGGTGAAATCGTTCCCTTGTATACTCTATTGATTCCCTTCGTGCTTGTTGCCATCCCAGGAGGATCGGGAATGCCTCTCGGTACTTGTCGTGGGTTTTCCTAAGACCGGTTCAGGGTCGAATCGGGCTGGTTCGTGACATTCATAGTCTTGATCCAAATTAATTAACTAATGAATACAATAATAAAAAAACCCTCCTCTCTTCCACTATAAATACCATCCCTCACCCCCTCTTATAATCACAACTCAAAGCCCTGTAGTCTATTCAAATTCTACCCAAATCCCTTCCAAATAATCTTCCCCACGCCCAAGACCTACTGGTCTCACCAGAAGGAAAAAACCAAAGGCCGTAAGGTGGTTCTCAAGGAGGATAATTCAAGAGGTAAAAATCCTCTTTTATTTTATTTTCAATTATTTTTATTTTCTTATACTATATTCACCTACCCTTATCCAAGAGTCATGAAAACTATAGTATCTTATATATACTGTAATTTTATCATTTTTATGGAAAAATTGATCATCATACTTCTTCTCCTTTCCCTTTTATTCTACAAATAAAAACATCATCTGTGATGTGTTGAATTACCGACATCATGGACGACGTGTTTTCAATTTCTATTATCTATCTCATGGATGGTCATAAAAAATTTTTAATGGTTGAAATAGGTTTTAAAGTGTATTATATAACCTATTTTATGTTTTGGAATTAACATATATTCATAATATTGAATTATATAAAGAAACTAGTTCATGATGATCAATGGACCACCAAAATGATCTAAACGAATATCATTAAAGTTTTATCTGATGAATAATCATAATATCTAAAAATAAAATGATATATGGTACAATTTAAATTTATTTAAACATTTAAATACTATTTAATTAAAATTATATTGTTTCAGTTTCATTCAATAAGAAAATCCACTACGAACCAACCATGGAAACCATGTAAAGAATACACTCGAAATATTGGAAATAAAAAAAATATAATTAATATTTCGGTGGAATAATGTTATAAAATGATCATATAATGTGTTATAAAAATAAATATGTTTATTTATAATATTAATAACACTCTTTTAACCATTATATAGGAGGTTCAAAAACATTTTAAGTAAGGCAAACCTGAGGTAAGGGAATTCTTAACCCAATTTCCATTCTTTGGGTTAACCTTATACTTTATTTATTATGTGGTACTAATATTATTTTTAAAATTTAATTTTGATTATATTAGTTTTTATTATATGTATTTAGAGTTTATACACATACTCCATTCATTTTATTAATTCTCACTTCGAATATATGATATTTGTATGGGACTTTCCTTCAAAAACCCTCTTTTCATTTCATTTATTTTTTTAAATGGAATGATTTATATTATGTAAGTATTCTTGTTTTATTATTATGTTCTAGTTCTTGGGAATTTTTTATGATGAAGGGTGGTACCTTTATCTCCCTCCAATTCATTGGGTATGTTTAAGTTGGTGGTCAGCCGTATGGTTACTCCAAGTGTAACTGTAATGGTTACACCATAAGGTAGCCGTGAGGGTTACATTGTAAGGTAGTGAGGAGGGTTATAAATCATAAGGTAACTGAGAGGGTTAAAATATTAAGTAATTAATTCCACAAGTTACCTTTGTGATATTCTTTATGTTTTTATGTTCTATGTAAATCTCATGTTTTTTTCAAAGTAACTATATGATACATATTGGTTGAAAAGTATGTATTTGTGAAAATGATTTCATATGTTTATAAGTATTCATGTACTAAAAGTTCATATCATTATTTTATATCCCTTACTGATCTTTTTTTCCTCATACCAAGTTTTGAAATGTTTCTCATAGGGTTAAGGATGGGTAAGAGAAAAGGATAAGCCATGATGAATTTTGTGAAGAATTTTCATGAATATATTTCATGTTTTATTATAAACTTTTGTATTATGAAAAAATGGATATTGTTTTAAGTTGTACACACTTTGTATGATTGTGTCTTTATATGTATGAAATATGTCCTAAATTTCTAAAAATCTAAACCAAAAAGATATTTGGGGATGTAAATAAGTAAATTCTAAATGAATTTACTAGATTTTGTAATGTTTAAGGTTGGGTGATTATACAGTGTAATAAAAATACACTATGGTATTGATAATAATGCTATATTGGTGGATTTAGTGGAGAGAAAAATAGGAAAGGCCTCATGGTTAAGTTGTAGTTAGTACCATAGTATATTATATTGAGCTAAAATGGGATGTTCAAGGAGACCATAATATAATGGAAGATGTGGTATTAGAAATCTAAAGGATGAAGTTAAAGTGTGATGATATTTGTGGTGATGGTTATAATGGATATCATTATCATAAATTTTGAACAAAAAATATCGACATTATTTTTGACACATTATAGTACCTTATTTGGTGGTTTTCAAAATCTATGTATGTCATAGGTAAACCTAAAAAGGTTACAATTCAATTATTAGTTTTTTATGCTAAAAAATAGATCTAGAGTTTAGTTATAGCTTAGTGGATGTAATGGTGAGTATTTGGTTTTTTTTGAATTACTGTAAACTAGAAGTCAAGTCGTAGTGGCAATCATGGTGTGAGATATTTCATCTAGTGACGAGAATAATTAAACTATTCCATGGTTAGGAGTGCACCATGATGTATTGATATAATATATAGATATATTTAAAATGCCAAAAAACCAAAATTTTCAGAACTTTTAATATTTATAACCCCACTCATAGATTTGTGGGATATGTTATACATCACCACACTATTACAAGATCATTGACAAGATATAGTGAGTGATTATTCATAAAAAGAAAATATTTTTTTAGAATTTAAAATATAAAAGAAGTGGATTAGTTTTTTATGATGAATAAACCTTATGTTTATTGTTTTATATGATGCTTAATATGATGTTACATTAGGTGAGAGTAGACTAATTCTATAAGGGTATAGTGTGATTGGGATGTTTTCATAAATACAAACTAATTCTAAACCATGAATTGGTGGTATAAACAACATTTTGGTTTGGGATTCTATATTACATTAAATAGTGAAGGTCAATACAGTAGTGTTTTATGAATGGTAGTGTATATATTACATGATAAAATTTGATTTAGAATATTTATTCTACTATAAACTATCATATCTATTTGGATCATCTTGAGATGATAATTTATGGTATTTTAATTACCAAATAATTTGTATAAATTTTAAAAAATTTAAAATAACAATAATCTAAGAGATTTAAAAATTTGTAACTTATGAGTAAGTTATGAAATGGATCCATTCAATAGAATTTTTTTTATAAATGATTGAGATACATGAAGTCCAATATAAATAGGTTTATTGTTTGTTAACATAACAGTCAATGTGTATGATACTATTATTTAAACCATATGAAACTCCTTAAGTATAAAGCTTACTGAATCTCTCATTTTATTTAAGAATTTAATCAATTATTCTTTTAGAATATTTAATAATGAAGATAATTCCCATGTGTTTATAGATTCATCATATTTCGTGGATACCCTTAATAATAGGATACCATTTTATACATTTCATTGGTCCCTATCAATAAGCTATAAAAGATTATTAGATAGATCTGATCATCTAATATAAGACATGTTCTTGTTTTTTTTTTCAATTAAAAATAATGGATCGATCTTTTGGAAAAAATGATTTTGTTTTATTTAATTCACTAATTTTAGGAGAGAGTTATTCACTTCAAAAAAAAATTACTATATACTAAAATATATACTTATTCCAATGTCCACATTATAGAAAAAACTCAAATATATTATATATATTATATTATTTTTTTAAATAAAATATCTATTTTTTTTGATAAAAAATTAATGAAATATATATCAAATTATTTAAAAATGCATTGTATGAAAATAAACCCTCATCGACATAACATTATGTGTAATACTGTGGTCCATTGTGTCACTATAAATGATCACGAATTTCTAATTCATGATAATTAATAATGACTTAACTAAAGAATAATATTATTTCTAATCAATATATTAATGGATTTGGGGTGATCTCCATTTTATCTTTATATGATCATATCCACTAAATTTATACTAATATATCACATGTATACTCATATAATTAGAAAAATACATACAATATTAATTAATCAAAACCTAAATCATGATCAATAACAATCAAAACCACATTCTAGTTAGTTTAATATATAATACATATATAATAAATGTATTTAGGTATGAATAATAACTTGATATATATGTTATTAATATCCAATAATGATTTAGTATATGAATTATACACCATAATTATAATAATGGAATACATGTATGGTATTCCATGTATTATACTCAAAGTGGATTGGTCTATAATATAATTCATGCATGTATTTTTTGTGTAAACTTTTTATATATATAAGATAACTTAATAATAAAAATTACAGAATATAATTAGAATCCATGACTTTTACTTATTATCATAAATTAGGGTTAGACTTGAGATTCCATTTTTCTGATTTTTTAATCATTCAACTCTTGTGTAATAAATTTAGTACACATGAATAAATTGTAATGTGTAAATTTACTTTAATATAAAAACTACAATCTATATTATAATCCAAAAATTTATATCATGTGAAAAATAATTATGAAAAAATAATAAAAAAACATAATTGTTGGCACCCAATATATATATATATCTTAAGGAAATTACATTATAATCATGTTTTTTCTTCGATTGTGGTATTGGAACCCAGAAATAATGTGTCATGCACTTTGTTGTGATGAGAATAATATGGGACTCACTTTGATAACATGATTTGAGTGAAATAAGAAAGTTTATAACAATCAATTAAATATAAATAAGTTTGATCTCCATGTGCCGCATGATTTCTCACATACTGAGGGATATAGTTTCTTTAAAAATTATTCCCACTCTATTGGTGTGGTTGTGATAACCTCCCATAGGGAGTAATCCAAATATTTTATCCATTTTTGATAATGAGGTTTTAAAAACCATAAAACCCATTTTAGGGGTAATTTGGGAACTATTTAGCTTAAAAACACCATTTATGGGTAAATCAAAGAGTTGAGGGCATACATTGTTTCACATGCTATGATATGACTACTTGTGGAGCCTAAATGAACACCCAGATCAATAGTTAAGAACATTTTAAGTTGGGATTTATTTTAAAATAAAGGAAATGGTGACCTATAAAGAAAATATATGGTCCATGAAAAAATTACATAGAGGGATCAACATTTATAGAATCCCCCTCATTTGTGAAGATCATACCATTTTTTATTATCTAGAAGTAACCCTTTGTGACAGCATGAAAACCTTGTTGTGTGGGAATCCTTTACATCATCACAGTGAAAACTCTTTATAGTTCCATAAAATTATTATGGCCTCAATTTTTCTTTATCAGGATGAGGTAAACATTATTTTCAAACACATAATATGAAATCAGTAACTAGGAAAATCATTTGTGGTCATGTATGATTATATTAGTATCTTAACCAATCCTTCACATTCATGACCAAGAAAATTGGTGTCCAAAAAAATCCTTTTCAGTCATGTAATATTAAATCCTTTACCTATTGAGAATTTATGCATGTGAATGATTAAATCAGCGATCCATTGTATCCACATTATATTTATTCATTAACTATATGAATTATACACTATATAATGACATTTATGACTCCATGGTGGAAGACCTATGAAACTACATACCTTGTTTGTGGTAAAAATTACAATAATATATGAGAAATAGTTTTTTCACACTACCTATAAATACATTCATAGTACAAACATCAAAGAGGAGGAAAAAATTTCCACAATATGATGCTCAAGAGTAAATTTTCATCTATTGTGAAGCCCTTCCTTTGAACAAGGTGTTAGGATGACCCATGATCCATGAAGGGAGAAGTCTCCCAAATAAATTTTATTTGAAGACTCTATCCACACATAAATTCTTTATAATTTCTACCACGTATGGTCATTTGGGAAGGATTTCCATAGAATATTTGTGGAGGGATTAACATGTATTTCATATATGGTCAGTACATTTTAAATTCCCATACCTTTCTCATATAATACCCATTCTAGGATGCGTCAGACCAACACTCCTGGATCTAGTTCCATAATAACAATATTTTTATACACACTTTTAAACTAGATGAAAAATTCTAGATATAATCATCATTATTTAAAAAATAAAACACATTTTTTACATATCTAACCTCCCATGGATCTTTTTAGGTTTGGATATTTATAGAATTAGAATAAAAAAACTATAATATCCCATGTTATTTTCATTAAATTGAAATTTCTTTGTTATATAAGAAACTAATTAATCTATATTGACTCTTCAAAATTTAAAATAAATTATTTCACACATGATATCCTTATAAATATGTCATATGTTCCAAATTTCTTTATGACCTGGGGAACGGAAGCATAAGAAATGGGTTAACTCAAACACTTAGTAAGGGAAATATATAGACGATGCTATAAAAAAACATGGTATACATTATATGGAAGAAATAAATAATCTGAATAATGTCATAGTTAATAGAAACTAATAATATATTATATCCATGGAAATAAATTAAAACATGGAAATCAATAATACAAAACTCATACTGATGGAATGCATAATGTCGGACATCAAAACATGATCTTAAAGAATTTTACCATGAAAATTACTTTTTTTTGAGACCATATAAAAGACATCGTATTTAATTGGGTAGGGATACAAAAAATAACCAAACATTATTGACTCATGAGATGTGTTGATGCATCAAGGGGATAAATAATTCTTGGCCCACCCGTCATATGATTAAGTCCAATGCATTAACCTTAAGAGTATACAAAACCTTTCATACAATTCCCTAAATAAAATTTGGTAAAATAAAAACATTGTTACCCTTGTAATGAAGAATATAGAATATCAATAAATTATCAAACACTATTATTAGTCAATATTTATTATGAATTTTAATAATTTTCCCCACATTAGTAAAAGGAATAACATAGTCATAACTCATTCTGAGAAACAAGGTGGGTCATAAAACAATAAAAATTCAACTTTATAATAATTTTCCATATTTTTATAACAATATATATTACACCAATAATTTTTCCATTTCAATAAATGGTATTACATGATCATAAATCATCCAAAGGATGAAGGTGTATTTTGAAACAATACATAGTCAACTTTCATATAATTGTTTGTATTGGAATAAAAATATATGACACAAAAATACTTTATCCATGTTTATAAAATAATATTATTTATAGGTCAACATCATCTAATATTATTTTTTAATATGTTATGATCAAAATATATAGATAATTTATTATAAAAATAATGAAATACTGGAATAACATGGTCATAATCCATCCAGAGAAAGATGGTGGATGGTTGCTAAAGTGCATAACCCAAGAATTGAGATATATTTGTCAAAGGGTTTATGTGGTTGGAATATATATCCCTAGAAAACAATGATAGAATTAAATATATCACAATAAAAGGTAATAATTTACCTAAATAATATGAAATAATTTCAAGGGTATAATCATGACACAATGAATAAAAATTGAGTTACCAAAAAATGTTATGACCGAGGTAACATTTAAATAAAAATATGTTTAGAGAAAAGAACATGATTTGGAATATTTTATGCCATGAATTAAAATAAAATTAATTATATAAAATTCAGGATATATTAAATCAATATAACAACATACAAAGGAAATATGGTGCATAACATGTAACATGTCTCAAAGAATCTTAATTAAGACAACGAAAACCCTTACTACTTGAGTAACACATTAATTAGTACCCCTTTAAAGAGAGAGTTTTTTAATTTAACTTAAAATACCATGATAAATTATAATTAATTATATGATATCTCAAATAGGAAATATATACATCATTTAAATGAAATTTGGTTCATAATAACAAACATGTCTCAAAGAGTGGAATTTGAGATGAAAAACCATTACCTAGTTTTATTGCTTAGTTTAGGACACTAGAAACTCATATAAAGAATGAGTATATACCTTAATAACTTATATAATAAACTTATTCATACATATTACCTTCAATATCCCTCAATTATAATTATTTAATAAGGGTGTATTGGTTAGTTATAACTTATTTCAACCAATGGATGTTAATAACTTTCACCATTAGTGCATGTTTTATTATGTCGATATCATTAATCATTCTTTGATACCAATTTAATAATTAATTTATAATTTAAGAAACTATAATACACAAAATTTATTTATTTATAAATCCGTTAATCATTTCATATGTTTTTTAGTTATGCTGTGTAACATCCCAGGTAAATACAGAACATGAAAATTTTCATATTTATTAATATTTGTGAATTAAATATTATTTCTACCTTAAAGGGGATGCTATGTTCGATGGTGCACCCAATACGCGACAATAGGTTTCTTTGAAATCTTACGTTGCACATTAATAATATAATATTATTATTTTAAATGTTAGTTAACACCTAGCCGTTGTATTGGCATGAATGAATAGAACTAACTACAATATAATTACACATGTTTGTTGAATATTTTTTTACATTTATCAAATAAATGTTAGAGGCTTAAAATTAGTAAATAATTCGATTTTAAGCATAAATACTCTAATATTCACTAAAAGGACGATTTACCACCTTTTAATGGTGAACCCTCTTTAAATCTAGTTTTTGTCACTTTTATATGTTCTATTTGACAAAATAAAATTTTTCTTTAGAATGAGGACACCAAAATTTACTTTGGATGAAATTTTGGTATTTTTATGATAATATTCACTTTTTAATGAATAGTGAATAATAATGTATTTTAATTCAAAAGTGCCTTTTAATCTAATTTATTTATATTGTTATATTATCTTTTTAATTGGTTTTAAAGCGTAATTATAATATATTTTTACCATTTAATATAATGTTGCTCATTGGAAGAAATTTCATTTTGAAATTGGATATAAACAAGTGTCAATCTTTTGATAGTTATTATTTCTTAAAAACACACTATTTGTTTTAACAGCAGGAATTAATTTTAAACTAATTTCTGCCACTTCTGTGTTTCGAATTTAGATAAATGGATTCCATATTTAGAATCAAAAGGTCCAAATTGTGTAAATAGGTAACTATTATTTTTATACATTTTAAATATTTACTTTAGTAAATATTTTATTTACCATGATTAAAGGGTAAATATAGTAAATAAGGGTAAAATATAATATTATAATAATATTAAATTACCCTAAGATGTGTCCTAATACTATTTTATGATACATATCCGACCATGGTAATCCTTGGGTCTAATTTGAAACCCCATGGAGCCACATGAGAGTAATAATGACATTTTGTATTAATTAATTTAAAGTAAAGACAAAAAAGACATAAACAAATATCTTTTAGTAAATAAATTTTTACATAGAGTTATATAAGTTATATTTTAGACTAAAAATATTATTTGGAAAGTTAAAAATATTTCCTACATCATGGTATTTTTTTTATAATTTTTGGACATCAAATAAATTAAATTATTTATGACACAATAATGATGTAATATTTACCTCATTAATAAATGATTTAAATAAATAAGAATATAAATATTAAAAAAATATCTAAAACCTATAAAATTCTTATTGGATTGTTTTATTTAGACCATGAGACATATTAACTTTGATATTAATGAATAGTTGACCTTTTGAAACCGAATATGAGGTTATAATAAAATAATTGTTTCAAACTTTCCTAAAGAGCCCCTCCCCTCCTTTATAAAATGACCTCACTTCTAACCCATTTCTCACACTTCTCAAGACTTTGGCTCGTAAAAACTCTACTCCAATAATCTACCAAGATCCCTATATTCATCCTAGAAGCCTTACCCTAGGTAGAAAACACATCAAGATACCCTTTTGGTTCAAACCAAAGGGAGTTACCCGATTTAAAGGTAACATATTCTCTTAAGTTCTTTTGTTTTATTTTACTTATCCAATCCCATAAACTATTTTTATTCCTTTATTTTGTAAAAAAACCAGTATCCTCAATATACTATGATGTTGTTTTGATAATGATTATAAATATACTTACACACACCTCCATCTAATGGGTGAAGAACATACTGTTTCTGTGAATGGAAAACTAACGCCTCACGAAGCAATGATTGTTCAATTATCTCCTACCGCCTCTTATGGTTTCCATTAAGATGAAACTGTATTTATAAATGATATATATTATGTCTTTGTTTTTTATATTCTTCTGTAATTTTTATTTAAAAACATACCTTTATGCTTTCCAATATGTGTAAACACGATAATTTCATTGAGGAAGTGCGGACTACCGCCCCCTCAAAGTGATATGACTCGTTAATGCCTTATGTGGAACATATAAAGATAGAGTTAATGAAATTATGTAACATATATATCATATTATATTATATTGGAATTATAATATACCTATGTATCATTATGTTTTCATTCCATTAAATATTAAATAGAATTGAAAGTAGCGTTCGTTCATACGTACGACTTACCGTCTCCATGAACGGTGCATTTCATTTCTTATCTCCAAATGTTATATACTATTTTCAATATATATATATACATACACTCGATATATATGATATAAATGATATCTAAATCATTAATATCATTCTGGAGATAATGGAGTATTGACCACATGGACAAATTGTAATTATAACAAGTTCATTTTTAACTCAAATTCTGAACATCGACAAAATGTCCGATATGAACTCAAATAATTAACTAACTATTATTTCAAGGTAATAAGTGATATAAAAGTAATAATAAAAATTAAATAGGTTATTAATAAATTTTAAATTTACTTAAGTTTATTATTTAGGAAGAACAAAGAACGTATGAGTCAAGTTGGACACGAGGTAAGGGATTTCTTATCTCACTTTTAATTCTGTGAGATTTCCATTGTTCACCACTTATTTATTGCATGTGGTGTATTGTGTACTGAAATTGGATATATATTATCATGATTCTATTTAGATTCATGTTATTCTATGATTCATTTGGTGGTTATTAACTTTTCTCATACGACTCGATTAATTAAAGCGTGGTAAGAGTTTTTCATCTCACTTTTTATTCCTCTGAGATTCATGCTATATTAGACACTATTTCATTTTGTGTGGTGAATGTACTGACCATGATTGTATTATTTGTGTAATATACTTTAATTTATGGGTATTTACATATTCGTTGTGTGATATTTCTTTCATGGGGTGTATGTTTCGTAAGTTACCAAATCAGTAAGGAAACCTTTCACCCTCTTCTTTTTAGAAGACTTATTTTTGTTATGTCATTTAATTTACATCTTATTATGTTGGGATGTGTTCTTATATATACTTATTGATGTAAATTTTATGTCTAAGTGATGAGATATCATTTTCTCTCTCATAAACTTATTTTCTGAATTTTAAAGTGATGCCGTTAGGCTGTCGAATTTCTGTAAGAAAACTTCTTAACCCAATTTCAATTTTGGGTTAAACATATACTTCTTGATTATGTCATGCTATATATATGTGTGAATAACCTATGATTTTTTTACACTTAATATACACTTATATTGGGTGTATTTATATTTTTCACACAAAATTATGCAATTGATTTATCCTTAATCTAAGGATACCGTCTTTATAATGGATTTCATCTCAATTTACATTTTCATTGATAATTCATTGTTGATATGCACCAATTCACTCTTATATGGTGTATATACCATACTTTGGAATATTATATCATGAATAAATTTATTCTCATGATATTATGAAGTTCTGATTAAATGTTAGTCCTCAATTATTTGTATTCTAGGGTATCTCTTTTTGTTAAAAACTCTTTAAATAAAATATCGTTTTAAATGTTTTAAAGGTTTGTTCTTAAAAATCTTTCACATTTGTGTCCTTGTTTTAAAAATGGTTCTAAGGATTTATTTATATGGACATGAACGTTTTGAAATTTAAATTTCTTTAAAAATCTTCAAAGTGGTATGGGACACTTTGATTCAAAAATATCTTTATTTAATATTTTAAATGGTTTTGAAAATGGGTTAATAAAAGCTTTGATTTTGTCAATATTTTGAAATGATTGCAATGTGGAAATGTTATATTTCCATTATGTTTGTTTTAAGGGTTATTAATATGTTATGGATATTAGGCATTATTTACATATATGGGTGGTTCTGTGATAAACCTAGGGCGGGTGAGCCCGAGTATAAGGACCCGTCCTTAAAACATTACTTAATCTTGAATTAAATTGAATAATTCACATTGAGGATATTTTAAGGTTTAGAGTTTTAGAGAATTAGGATATAACTATTACAACTCAAAGATTACAAAGTAGACACATCTATTTAGTTTCCATTTTTTTTACAAAATAAAAACTCTTGAAGAAAAGAGTCATGTCTAGTTCTTGTTTAGACAACATGACATTTCCTTGATCCCATCCTTGACCCTATTCCACTTTATGTCCTGTGAAAAACATTTCAAAAATCTTGGGATGAGCATAAAAATCTCAGTAAGGGTTATAACAATACAGAAAGAAAACATTAGTCCATGTATACATAAGAATCAATGAAATCAAACTTTACACATAAAACATAATCAATTTAACATACCTCATGAAATCATAATATTTATGAATAAATCAATAGAAATCATAAGACATAAAGGTAACTTGAGGCATTGATAACATTCTTACGTAGGGAGTAACCTTCATGGTTACGTTTGGAATATCCATCACAGTATATTCCCTAAATCTATTCGAAGAAACCTTAGCGTTTAACTCCTTCGCGTTACCCAATGCATTGGAGAGCTATATCGGGCTCACCCTCCCTTAGTTTAACATGAAACCACCCAATTTCATAAAAATTTCCCAAGAACCATAACATAATCATAACACTTAAAACATGCATAAAAGAAACATTAAATTTCCATATTTCAATCACAAGAGATCACATCATGATATTATCATAAATAAAAACATCTAACAAAACCATTAAAACTCTATGAGAGAAAAATACCTTTATACTTTGAAAATATTAAAAAAATACATTTAAAAGAGATTTTAGAATCAAAGTGTCCCATACCACTTCGAAACCGTTGAAAGGGTTTTAAAACATTCATGTCCATATAAATAAATCCTTAAAACCATTTTTAAAACATGGACATGGATGATAAATTTTTAAAAGAATAAATCTTTTTAAACCATTTAAAACAATGTTTTAATAAAAGAGTCCTTTTTCCATTTTGAACATTTAAATTATAAGCCACATGAAAGTTTACCATTTTCAAAACATTTAAATGACTTTATTATAGACATAATATGGATATGGAATGTAAAAGGGGCTGTATATACACTTTATAAAAGAATAAAAGTGCATATCATTAAGAAATGTCTCAATGAGAAGAAATTGAGATGTAATCCCAATCAAGGATCATGCCATTAGTTCAAGGAAAAATAAATGACATAATTATGTGTGAAAAATATAAATACACCAAATATAAGTAAATAATCAGTGTAAAACAATCATATGTCATCCAAACATATTTATATCACAACATAATCAATAATTAGAGGTTTAACCCAAAGAATTGAAATTGGGTTGAGAAGTTCCCCTATAGAAATTCGACAGCCTAACGACGTCACTTTAAAATTCTGAAAATGGGATGATGAGAGATAAGAAGGGTATCTCATCACTTGTATATAACATTAACAGAAATAAGGATATATAAGAACATATCCCAACATAAGAAGATGTAAATTGAAAGACCTAACAAAAAGAAGTCTTTTAAAAATAGGAGGGTGAAAGGTTCCCTTACCGACTTGGGTAACATTCGAAACGTACACCCCATGAAAGAAGGACTATAAAACATTGATGTAAATACACATAAATATAATTATATTACAAAAATAGTATAATAATTGTCAGTACATACACCACTTAAAGTAAATGGTGGAAAATATAGCATAAATCTCACGAGAATAAAAGTTAGATGAAAAGTCCCTTACGAAAAATCGGCAGCATAACGACGCCACTTAAAACATCCAAAAAAATGGATTGATGAGATCAAATAGGGTATCTAATAATATTAACATCAAATTTAAAGTAATAGTAATATAAAAGAACACCCCCTAACATAAGAAAGATGAGCTTAAAAGAAATTACATAAAAGAGAGTACTTAAAAAGAAAGGGAGAGGTTGGACCCCTTACCTCAAGTCCGACTTGTCTTGTTCGTTTCTTTATATTCCTGAATAATAAACTTTGGTCAATTTATAATTTCTTAAGTACCTACTTTAAATATTATTATTCAGTTCATATCACATATTATAATGTTACAATAATTGGTTAATAATGTGAGTTCATATCAGATGTTTTTGTCGATGTTTGGTACATGAGTCAAAAATGAACTTGTTTGAAAATGATTGTCCTTGTAGTTATAAGTAAATAATCTCCATAATAGTATTAATGATTTAAATATCATATATATCCAGTAAATATTCATTTTATACTATTCAATAAAATTTGGATATAAAAAGAAATGAAATGCACCGTTCATGGAGACGGTAGGCCGTACGTACGCATGAACGCTACTTTCATTTCTTTGTCATATTAATGGAATTAAAAATAAATGAGATATATATATATATTATAATTCCAGTATAATATATATTTTATATATGTCACATATGTTCATTAATATCATTATTTATACATTCCATGTATTGCATGAACGAGTCACATCACTTGAGGGGGCGGAAGTCCACACTTCCTCGTATGAAATTATCGCATTTTCACAACATGCAAAACATAAAGGTATGTTTTAAATATAAAATACAGAAGAATAGATAGTAAATAAATATAATATATATCATATAAAAATAGTGCCACCATAATGGCCACCATGACAGGTGGTAGGAGAAGATAGAACAATCATTGTTTCCTGAGGCAGTAATTCGTCATCCACAGAAACCGTATGTTATTTAACCATTAGACGGAGGTGTGTGTAAGTGTAGCTAGAATATTTCTCATAAAAACATCCTAGTATATTGAAGATACTGGTTTTGTTACAAAATAAAGGAATAAAAATATTTTAGGGGGTTGGAGAAGAAAAATAAATCAAAAGAACATTAGGGAAGACTTTACCTTTAAATCGGGTAACTCCCCTTGGTTTGAACCAAAAGGGATTCTTGAAGAGATTTCTGCCTAAGGGAAAGATTCTAGGATGAGGAGATGGATGTGGAGAAAAAAAATGGGCAGATCATGGCCTATCCAATGGCTTGAGAGGTGTGGTTAAGGTGGTAGAGGTGGGGGCCTTTCATAAGAGAAGAGGAGGGGCACTCTTGAAAAGTTAAATATTACTTTATTATAAAATATTTTTGAATTTTAAAGGTCCCAAAAGGATATATTTTGAGGATAAGGTGATAAGGTTTCGAAATCCACCCATTAAATAGGTTTGTGACAAGTTTAAGACTTATATTTTACCCTATCTTCTCATTTTATTTAAATCGTTCATTTATGAGGTAATCACTGCATCATCACGGTGTCATAAATAAATTAATTTATTTAATGTCTAAAAATTATAAAAAAATATCATGATGTAGGAAATATTTTTATATTTCTAATGAATATTTATAGTAAAAAATATGACTTGTATAACCCCATGTAAAAATTGTTTTAGTAAAACAATACATGTTTGTGACATTTTAATTTTAACTTTAAATAAAAAGTTATTAATGTCTTTTTCCTACCAAAGTGGCTACATGGGGTCCCCAAGTTGACCCATGTATTGTATTGGTCAACCATAAATCATCCAATAAGGGTAGTACATGTGTCAAGGTCATTTCATATTATTATAACATTATCTTTACCTTAAATTACACTAATTACCTTTAATCGAGATTAATAAAACTTAAAAGTTACTATTCACCAAAAAATTATTTTAATCCCATTGAATCAGATTTTACATCCTAATGAAAACCATGTATGTCGGATTTTTGAAATTGAAATCACAGAAGTGGTAATGTTTCATTTAAACGAAAAATCAGTTTTTTAACTACCACTTAGTGGTTTCACTATTCATCAAAAATTGAAGTTTTTCAGAAAAATACCAAAAATTCACCCTAAGCTACATTTTATATTACGAATTGAAAAATTATGTCTATTTTAAAAAATTCAAAACATATAAGTTGCATTAATTAATTTAATAATTAATTCCCGTTGTCAGAACAAATAGCTTGTTTTTATGAAACAATATATATCAAAAGATTAACACTAGTTTAAGTCCAATTTCAAAGTGAAATTAATTACAATGACCACTATTGGATTAAATGGTAAAAATATATTATAATTGGACTTTAAAACCAATTCAAAAGATAATATAATCATATAAATAAATTAGATTAAAAAGAGGTTTTGAATTAAAATACAACATTTTTAACTATTCATTAAAAAATGAACTTTATAGGAAAATAACAAAAATTTACACAAAGTAAATTTCAATGTCCCGATTGTAAAGAAGAATTTTATTTGGTCCAATAAAATGTATAATAGTGACCAAAACTATATTAAAGAGGGTTCACCATCAAAAGGTGATAAATCGACCTTTTAGTGAATTTTAGTGTATTTATGCTTAAAATTGAATTCTTTTCTTATTTTAAGCCTTTATATTTTATTGGATAAATGTAAAAATATTTAACAAACATATAAAATCATATTTTAGTTATTTATATTCATTCCTTCCAATACAACGGCTAGGCATTAACTACCATTTAAAATAATATTATTTTATTATTAGAGTGCAACGTAAGATTCCCAAGAAACTCGTTGTTGCGTATTGGGTACGCCATCGAGCATAGCGTTACCTTTAAAGTAATATTAATATTTTATTCACAAATATTAATAAATATGAAAAAGTAATATTATTTATTTACCTAGGATGTTACATCCTTCCCCCCTTTTGGGAATAGCGTCCCCGTAATTTTAAAATTGTGCTTGGAAACTTCATTGAAAGCCCCGCATCGGAAAAGGAATAAATTAAACTGTCGCTTTAAAAGAAAGAAAGGGAAGTACAAAGGTCACCCGAGTTAACCCATACCAGGATTTCGTGTAGGAAAACATGGACATGGAAGAGAAAACAAAGGGTCATGTTCTGACGAAGAGTGATAAAAAACATGATTAGAAGAAAGTTAACCAAAAGAAAATCACAAACATGTGATGAGTTAAACGGTATTTGATTCCTCGGTAGGAAAGGTTAACAGAATTTTTTTTTGTTTTAAGTTACTTTTAATTGAAGAATTTATTCATGAGCTTAAATAAATCATAAGGGAACACACTTACTTGTTGTGTATACTTTCATCTTTTACTAGATTTCTAACACAAACTCATACTTTCTCCAAATGATGAGTATTTAGGATGACTTGTTCACATTAAGAGAGCTATAATCAACATCTAGAGAATCACTTAATCCACCAAAGAGAACTATATATTTCTCATGTCTTTAGACAAAAAAAAAACCAAAATTGTTAGTACGAGATCAGATAATACCCAAAAAGGACAATCCTTTATAAAAAGAAAATATATTCTTAATCTCCAAAATTTGTCCAACAAAACCCAAAGTTCAACGAAGACCATTCGATAAAAAATTTGTCCATAAAATTCATCAAAGTAAACCAAACTAATATTGAAACCCAAATATTTCTAGGATTTAATCACATAGTCCTCCAAGGTAAAATTAACATTTATCTCCAAATAACATCAGTTGCTCTTAAAGTCTCATATTGAAAAGTAATTAACCTAATCACATATCCTCTATGATAGGTCAATATTTTTGTAGATAACCCAAAATAAACTTATTCTTCATTCATAAAATTATATAACTAAAAATAATAAGTCATACTAACCAGGGACTTCACGTAGTCCAGTGGGTGGCGATGCGTCCTTGTCGCCCTTCAGTTGTGGGTTTGATTCCTACGGCCTTACCAGATGCGACGGGTTGTCAACCATCCTACGAGTTGTCCTTTTTATAAAACTCAAAAAATAACCCTAACATGTTTTAACCTCAATGGTTTCCTTATACCTCCCATTTTCATCCAAATTCATTACGATATCAACATCTTAATCCTTGAAGTCTTATTTCACCACCATAAGATAAAATAAAATGATTCCCAAAAATGAAGAACATCATACCTTGATCATGGTTTCCATTTGGTTTCATTGTCATCCTGTTAACGTAGGTAGAAGGTCCATGCATTGCAACAATGATTTAGAGATCCTTCAAAATCATTTGCTTCCTCCATCCAAATACACCTTGTACAACATGGGTCATATGGGTGTTCACAGAAAAACAATTTTGGAAAATAATCATGTATGACATATAATTTCAAGACATCTGATAATACATTATTTCTATAAAATAGTCTGACTGAATTTGAGTTGAAACTTTCAATTAATGGTCCTTTTAAAATACCATAGGTATGTTCTGAGAGACTATATTTTCAAAGCAAATATAAATAGGTTGCAAAAGGGTCTCCTTCTTCAGCACCTTCTTTAAAATCATAATATGCTTCAAAATCTTGTGATAAGGTAAAATATTTGAAAATACCTTGATAATATCTACCTTTCCTAAAAATATGAGAATATTGTGAAAATAGTATTTGTCTAAATACAACCCATGATCCACAATGATAACGAGGTATAGTGGAGGTGTTTGATATCTCAAACAGCTGCTTGCAAGTTATTTGTATGCTATAAATTTTTTCACAATAATCCGAACATGACTTTGCAATAATTATTGCAAGCAAGTCATCAGGAAGAGATAAGAATGTAGTTTGAGATCCTCCTCCTTCCATTTCCTTGATTTGAAAAAGTTATAAAACAAGGATTTAACTAAGATAATAAATATAGGGACTAATCATGTGTTTAACGAAAACTCCTAAACCCTAAAGTTGTCTAAACCGACCTCTGATACCAACTATGAGGACCCGTACTTAAAACATTACTTAATCTTGAATTAAATTTAATAATTCACATTGAGGATCTTTTCAGGTTTAGAGTTTTAGAGAATTAGGACATAACTATTACATCTCAAAGATTACAAAGTAGACACATCTATTCAGTTTCCATTTTTTTCACAAAATAAAAACTCTTGAACAAAAGAGTCATGTCTAGTTCTTGTTTTAGACAGCATTAAATTTCCTTGATCCCATCCTTGACCCTATTCCACTTTATGTACTGTGAAAAACATTTCAAAAAACTTGGGATGAGCATAAAAAGCTCAGTAAGGGTTATAAAAATAAGGAAAGAAAACATTAGTCCATGTATAAATAAGAATCAATGAAATCATACTTTAAACATAAAACATAACCAATTTAACATACCTCATGGAATCATATTATTTATGCATAAATCAATAGAAATCATAAGACATAAAGGTAACTTGAGGAATTGATAACATTATTACATAGGGAGTAACCCTCATGGTTACGTTTGGAATACCCATCACAGTATATTACCTAAATCTCTTCGGAGAAACCTTAGCGTTTAACTCCTTTGCGTTACCCAATGCATTGGAGAGCTATATCAGGCTCACCCGCCCTTAGTTTATCACGGAACCACCCAATTTCATAAACATTACCCAAGAACCATAACATAATAATAGCACTTAAAACATGCATAAAATAAACATTAAATTTCCACATTTCAATCATAAGAGATCACATCATGATATTATCATAAATAAAAACATCTAATAAAATCATTAAAAATCTATGAGAGAAAAACCCCTTTATACTTTGAAAATATTAAAAGAAGACATTTAAAAGAGATTTTAGAATCAAAGTGTCCCATACCACTTAGAAACTTTTGAAAGGGTTTTAAAACATTCATGTCCATATAACTAAATCCTTAAAACCATTTTTAAAACATGGACATGGATGATAAATCTTTAAAAGAATAAATCTTTAAAACCATTTAAAACAATGTTTTAATAAAAGAGTCCTTTTCCATTTTGAACATTTAAATTATAATCCACATGAAATTTGACCATTTTCAAAACATTTAAATGAATTTAGTATAGACATAATATGGATATGGAATGTCAAAGGTGATGTATATAAACTTTATAAAAGAATAAAAGTGCATATCATTAAGAAATGTCTCAGTGAGAAGAAATTGAGATGTAATCCCAATCAAGGATCATTCCATTAGTTCAAGGATAAAGAAATGAAATAATTATGTGTGAAAAATATAAATACACAAAATATAAGTGGATACTCAGTGTAAAACAATCCGATGTCATCCACACATATTTATAGCACAACATAATCAAGAAGTAGAGGTTTAACCCAAATAATTGAAATTGGGTTGAGAAGTTCCCCTACAGAAATTCGACAGCCTAACGGCGTCACTTTAAAATTATGAAAATGGGATGATGAGAGATAAGAAGGGTATATCATCACTTGTACATAACATTAAAAGCAATAAGGATATATAAGAACATATCCCAACATAATAATATGTAAATTAAAAGACCTAACAAAAAGAAGTCTTTTAAAAACAGGAGGGTGAAAGGTTCCCTTACCGACTTGGGTAATATTCGAAACATACACCCCATGAAAGAAGGACTACACAACATTGATGTAAATACCCATAAAAAAATTATATTACAAAAAGAGTAGAATAATGGAAAATACATACACCACTCAAAGGAAATGGTGGAAAATGTAGCATAAATATCACGAGAATAAAAGTTTGATGAAAAATCCCTTACGAAAACTCGACAGCATAACGACGCCACTTAAAACATCTAAAAAAATGGATTGAAGAGATCAAATAGGGAATATCATCATATGAAAATAAAATGTTCAGTAATAGTAATATAAAATAACATACCCCAACATAAGAAATATAAGCTTAAAAGAAATGACATAAAAGAGAGTACTTAAAAAGAAAGAGAGAGGTTGGATCCTTTACCTCAAGTCCGACTTGTCTTGTTCATTTCTTTATATTCCTGAATAATAAACTTTGGTCAATTTATAATTTCTTAAGGAACTACTTTAAAGATTATTATTCAGTTCATATCACATACTATAATGTTATAATAATTGGTTAATAATGTGAGTTCATATTAGACGTTTTTGTCGATGTTTGGTACATGAGTCAAAAATGAACTTGTTTGAAAATGATTGTCCTTATAGTTATAAGTAAATAATATCCATAATAGTATTAATGATTTAAATATCATATATATCCAGTAAATATTCATTTTATACTATTCAATAACATTTGAATATAAAAAGAAATGAAATGCACTGTTCAAGGAGATGGTAGGCCGTACGTACGCATGAACGCTACTTTCATTTCTTTGTCATATTAATGGAATTAAAAATAAATGAGAGATATAGATATATATATTATAATTCCAGTATAATATATATGTTATATAGGTATCATATGTTCATTAATCTCATTCTTTATTCATTCTATGTATTGCATGAACGAGTCACATCACTTGAGGGGGCGATAGTCCACACTTCCTCGTATGAAATTATCGCATTTGCACAACATGAAAAGCATAAAGGTATGTTTTAAATATAAAATAAAGAAGAATATAGAGGACATAAATATAATATATATCATATAAAAATAGTTCCATCATAATGACCACCATGAGAGGTGGTAGGAGAAGATAGAACAATCATCGTTTTGTGAGGCAGTAATTCGCCATCCACAGAAACAGTATGTTCTTTAACCATTAGACGGAGGTGTGTGTAAGTGTAGCTAGAATATTTATCATAACAACATCCTAGTATATTTAATATAATGGTGTTGTTACAAAATAAAGGAATAAAAATATTTTAGGGGGTTGGAGAAGAAAAATAAAACAAAAGAACATTAGGGAAGACTTTACCTTTAAATCGGGTAACTCCCCTTGGTTTGAACCAAAAGGGATTCCTGAAGAGATTTCTGACTAAGGGAAGGATTCTAGGATGAGGAGAGGTATGTGGAGAGAAAAAATGGGCAGATAGTGGCCAAGTCAATGGCTTGAGATGTGTGGGTAAGGTGGTAAAGGTGAGGGCCTTTTATAAGAGAAGAGGAGGGGCACTCTTGGAAAGTTATATAATATTACTTTATTATAAAATGATTTTTGGATTTTAAAGGCCCCAAAAGGATATATTTCAAATATAAGGTGATAAGGTTTCGAAATCCACCCATAAAATAGGTTTGTGACAAGTGTAAGACTTATAGTTTACCCTATCTTCTCATTTTATTTAAATCGTTCATTTATGAGGTAATCACTGCATCATCACGGTGTCATAAATAAATTAATTTATTTAATGTCTAGAAATTATAAAAAAACTATCATGATGTAGGAAATATTTTTAGATTTATAATGAATATTTATAGTCAAAAATATGACTTGTATAACCCCATGTAAAAATTGTTTTAGTAAAACAATACATGTTTGTGACATTTTAATTTTAACTTTAAATAAAAAGTTATTAATGTCATTTTCCTACCAAAGTGGATACATGGGGTCCCCAAGTTGACCCATGTATTTTCTTGGTCTACCATTAATCATAAAATAAGGTTAGGACTTGTGTCAAGGTCATTTATTATTATTATAACATTATCTTTACCTTAAATTACACTAATTACCTTTAATCGCGATTAATAAAACTTAAAAGTTACTATTCACTAAAAAATTATTTTTAATCCCATTAAACTAAATTTTACATCTTAATTACAACCATGTATGTCATATTTTTGAAATTAAAATCACAGAAGTGGTAAAGTTTCATTTAAATGAATAATCAGTTTTTTAACTACCACTTAGTGGTTTCACTATTCATCAAAAATTGAAGTTTTTCAGAAAAATACCAAAAATTAACCTTAAGATATATTTGATATTCAGAATTCAAAAATGACGTGTATTTTAAAAAATTCAAAACATATAAGTTGAATTAATTAATTTAATAATTAATTCCCGTTGTCAGAACAAATAGCGTGTTTTTATGAAACAATATATATCAAAAGATTGACACTAGTTTAAGCCCAATTTCAAAGTGAAATTAATTCCAATGACCAATATTGGATTAAATGGTAAAAATATATTATAATTGGACTTTAAAACCAATTCAAAAGATAATATAATCATATAAATAAATTATATTAAAAAGAGGTTTTGAATTAAAATACAACATTTTTCACTATTCATTAAAAAATGAACTTTATAGGAAAAATACCAAAAATTTACACAAAGTAAATTTTGATGTCCCGATTCTAAAGAATAATTTTATTTGGTCTAATAGAATGTATAATAGTGACCAAAACTATATTAAATAGGGTTCACCATCAAAAGGTGATAAATCGACCTTTTAGTGAATTTTAGAGTATTTATGCTTAAAATTGAATTCTTTTCTTATTTTAAGCCTTTATCTTTTGTTGGATAAATGTAAAAACATTTAAAAAACATATAAAATCATATTTTAGTTATTTATATTCATTCCCACCAATACAATGGCTAGGCGTTAACTACCATTTAAAATAATATTATTTTATTATTAGAGTGCAATGTAAGATTCCCAAGAAACTCGTTGTTGCGTATTGGGTATGCCATCGAGCATAACGTACCCTTTAAAGTAATATTAATATTTTATTCACAAATATTAATAAATATGAAGAAGTAATATTCTTTATTTACCTGGGATGTTACACCGAGATAGCTCTCCAATGCATTGGGTAACATGACGAAGGTAAACGTTAATATTTCTCCTAAGTGATTTAGGGAATATACTGTGATGAGTATTCTAAATGCAACTCCCTCTATAGCTATGATAGATACAATGTAAGAATGTTATTTATTCCATAAGTTACCTTTATGATTTCTGATTTGGATGTGTTGTTCATCAATATTATGACTTCATGAGGTATGTTATGATTGAAATGTATGGTTTCATTTTTTTTGTATTTATTGATGGGATAATGTTTCGATTCGTTATTTTATATCCCTTAATGAGCTTTTTATGCTCATCCCAAGTTTTTGAAATGTTTTCCATAGGACTTAAAGATGAATAAGGTTTAAGGATGGGATCAAGGAAAATTCATGTTGTGTAAAACATGGAACACGACATGACTTTTTTTAGAGTGTTTTTTATTTTATGAAAAAATAGATACTAAGTAGAATTGTCTACATGTAATATTCATGTTGTTATGTAAATTTTATGACCTAATTCTGTAAAACTCTAAACCTGAAAAGATCCTCAATGTGAATTATCCATTTAATTCAATATTATGTAATGTTTAAGGTCGAGTCCTTATAGTTGGTATTAGAGGTCGTTTTAGAAAACTTTAGGGATTAAGAGTTTTTGTTAAACTCATGGTTAGTTCGTATGTCTATTATTTCAGTTAAATCCTTGTTTTATAACTTTTTGCAAATCAAGGAAAGTTAGTTACAGATGGAAGGAGGAGGATCTGAAATGACATTCTTATCTCTTCCTGATGACTTGCTTGCAATAATTATTTCAAAGTCATGTTCAGATGATTGTGAAACTTTTTCTAACATACAACTCACTTAGAAACAATTTTTTGAGATATCAAACACCTCCAATATATCCTGATATCATCCTGGATCATGGGTTGTATTTAATCAAATCCTATTTTCACAATATTCTAATATTTTCAAGAAAGGTAAATAATTTCAAGGAATTTTCACATATTTTACCTTATCACAAGATTTTGAAGCATATTATGATTTTGAAAAAGGTACTGAAGAAGGAGACCCTTGCACATCCTATTTATATTTGATTTTAAAATATTGTCTCTCATCACATACTTATGGTATTTTAAAAGGACTACTAATTGAAAGTTTCAACTCAAACTGAGTCTGACTGTTTTATAAAAATCACGTTTTATCAGATGTTTTGAAATTATATGTCATGCATGATTATTTTCCAAAACTATTTTTCTATGAACACCCATATGACCCAAGTTGTACAAGGTGTATTTGGATGAAGGAAGAAAATGATTTTGAAGGATCTCTAAATAATTGTTTCAATGAATAGACCTTATACCTACATGAATAAGATAATGATGAAACCAATTGGACACCATGATCAAGGTATGATGTTCTTTATTCTGGGGATCATTTCATTTTATTATATGGTGGTGAAATTAAAAAAAATTACAATATATATAAGACATTAATAATTAAGATGTGGAGATCATAATGATTTGGGATGAAAATGAGAGGTATAAGGAAACCATTGAGGTTAAAACATGTTAGGGTTATTTTTGTGTTTTATAAAAAGGACAACACGCAGACCATGTGACAACCTGTTGTGTCGAACAAAGCTGCGGGAATCGAACCCACAACCAAAGTGCTATTGGTATTTATCGCCTACCACTAGACTACATGAAGTCCCTGGTTAGTATTACTTATTCTTTTTAGTTAAATTATTTTATTGATCAAGAATAAGTTGATTTGGGATCTTATGTTTTATCAAATGGATATCCTTAGTATAATAATATTATTTGGTGATTAAGGGATAAAAGTTATTTTGGAAGACGTTCTCTCTTTTGGGGAACAATATATACCTACAGAAAGTGGAATACTTTGGGATTTAAATTGTGGGGTAATGGTTGACATATTATTTTTTTTGAAATAATTTATGTTTTATTTTGGAAATATGGATATTTGGGTTATTTATGTAAATGACTAACCTATCATAGAGAGTATGTGATTAGGTTAATTACACTTCAGTATGAGACTTTAAGAGTAGTTGATGCTATTTGGAGATAAATGATAAGATTTACAGTAGAAGACCATGTGATTAAATCCTATGGAGTTTTGAGTTTCAATCTTAGTTTGTATTATTTTGAAGAATTTTAAGGAAAATTATGTATTGAATGGTCTTTCTTGAACTTTGGGTACTTTTGTTGAATTTTGGAGATTAAGAGTAGCATTTTTTTATAAAGGATTATCGTTTTTTGGGGATTATATGATCTCGTACTAACCATTTTGGTTTTACTTGATGTCTAAAGATAAGGGAAATATATAGTTCTTCTTTTGTGGATGATGTGATACTCTAGAAGTTGATTCCATAACTTTTAATGTGACCAAGTCAATTTGAATACTAATTGTTAAGAGAAAAGTTGAGTTTGTGGTAGAAATTTAGTAAAGGATGAAAGTCTACATGACAAGTAAGTTTCTTTATGTTCTAATTAAATCTCATAAATAAATATTCCAAAATTATGAAACGGAACATTAAACAAAAATGTTGTCCGTTTACTTTTCCTAATGGGAAACCAATGACCATTTAACCCATCACAAATCTATGGTTTTCTTGTTGTTAACTTTCTCCTAATCATGTTTTTTATCACTCTCCATCAGAACTTGACTGTTTGTTCTCTCTTCCATATCCATGTTTTCCTACATAGAATCCGAGTTTGGGTTATCTCGAGTGACCTTTGTACTTCTATTTCATTCTTTCAAAGTGATAGTTTTACTGACTCTTTTTTAATGTGGGACTTTTAATGAAGTTTCCAAGCCCAGTTTTAAAATTGAGAGGACACAATTCCCAAAAGGGGGGAAGGATGTAACTTCCCAGGTAAATAAAGAACATGAAAATTTTCATATTTATTAATATTTGTGAATTAAATGTTATTTCTACTTTAAATGGGACGCTATGTTCGATGGCACACCCGATACACGACAATGGGTTTCTTTGAAATCTTACGTTGCACATTAATAATATAATATTATTATTTTAAATGTTAGTTAATGCCTAGCCGTTTTATTGGAGGGAATGAATATAACTAACAACAATATGATTATATATGATTGTTGAATATTTTTTTACATTTATACAATAAATTTTAGAGGATTAAAATAAGTAAAGAATTCAATTTTAAGCATAAAAACTCTAATATTCACTAAAAGGTCGATTTACCACCTTTTAATGACGAACCCTCTTTAAATCTAGTTTTTGTCACTTTTATATATTCTATTTGACAAAATAAAATTCTTCTTTAGAATTGGGACACCAAAATTTACTTTGGATGAAATTTTGGTATTTTTCTGATAATATTCATTTTTTAATGAATAATGAAAAATACTGTATTTTAATTCAAAAGTGACTTTTAATCTAATTTATTTATATGGTTATATTATCTTTTTAATTGGTTTTAAAGTATAATTATAATATATTTTTACAATTTAATATAATTTTGATCATTAGAAGAAATTTCATTTTGAAATTGGATATAAACAAGTGTCAATCTTTTGATAGTTATTATTTCTTAAAAACACGCTATTTTTTTTAATACCAAAAACACGATATTTTTTTTTAATTTTAAACTAATTTCCACCACTACCGTGTTATAAATATGAAAAAATGGATTCCATATTTTTAATCAGTATGTACAAATTTTGTAAATAGGTAACTATTACTTTTAGACATTTTAAATATTTACTTTAGTAAATATTTTATTTACTATGATTAAAGACGAAATATAGTAAATACGGGTAAAATATAATATTATAATAATATTAAATTACCCTAACATGTGTCCTAATCCTATTTTATGATACATATCCGACTATGGGCATCCTTGGGTTGAATTTGGGACCCCATGGAGCCACATGAGAGTAATAATGACATTTTATATTAATTAATTTAAAGTAAAGACAAAAAGGACATAAACAAATATCTTTTAGTAAATAAATTTTTACATAGGGTTATATAAGTTATATTTTAAACTATAAATATTATTTGGAAATATAAAAATATTTCCTACATCATGGTATTTTTTTTATAATTTTTGGACATCAAATAAATTAAATTATATATGACATAATATTGATGAAATATTTACCTCATTAATAAATGATTTAAATAAATAAGATTATAAATATTAAAACAATATCTAAAACCTGTCCAATTCTCATTGGATTATTTTATTTAAACCATGATTCATCCTAACTTTTATATTAATGAATATTTGACCTTTTGAAACTGAAGATGAGGTTATAATAAAATAATTGTTTCAAACTTTCCTAAAGAGCCCCTCGTCTCCCTTATAAAATTACCTCACTTGTAACCCATTTATCACACTTATCATGCCTTTGGATTGTGAAAACTCTGCTCCAATAATATCCCAAGATTCCTCTCTTCATCCTAGAATCCTTACTTTAGGCAGAAACACTTCAAGAAACCCTTTTGGTTCAAACCAAAGGGAGTTACCCGATTTAAAGGTAACGTCTTCTCTTAAGTTCTTTTGTTTTATTTTACTTCTTTAACCCCATTAAATATTTTTATTCCTTTATTTTGTAACAACACTAGTATCCTAAATATATTATGATTTTTTTTAAGAATTATTAGAACTATACTTACACACACCTCCAACTAATGGGTGAAGAACATACTATTTCTGTGAATGGAAAACTAACGCCTCACGAAGTGATGATTGTTCAATTATCTCCTACCGCATCTTATGGTGTCCATTAAGATGAAACTGTATTTATATATTATATATATTATGTTTTTGTTTTCTATATGCTTCTATAATTTTTATTTAAAAACATACCTTTTTGATTTCTAATATGTGTAAACACGATAATTTCATTGAGGAAGTGAGGACTACCGCCCCCTCAAAGTGATATAACTCATTAATGAATTATGTGGAACGTATAAAGATGGAGTTAATGAAATTATGTAACATATATATCATATGATATTATAATATAATTATAATATACCTATGTATCATTAAGTTTTCATTCCATTAAATATTAAATAGAATTGAAAGTAGTGTTCATTCGTACGTACGGCTTACCGTCTCCATGAACGGTGAATCTCATTTCTTATCTCCAAATGTTATGTACTATTTTATGTATATATATATAGAAAAACTGGATATATATTATATACATGATTTCTAAATCATTAATATCATTCTGGAGATAATGTATTTTTGACCACAAGGACAAATTGTAATTATAATAAGTTCATTTTTAACTCAAATTCCGAACATCGACAAAATGTCTGATATGAACTCAAATAATTAACTAAATATTATTGCAAGGTAATAAGTGATATAAAATTTATAATAAACATTAAATAGGTTATTAATCAAGTATAAATTAACTTAAGTTTATTATTCAGGAAGAACAAGGAACATACGAGTCAAGTTGGACACGAGGTAAGGGATTTCTTAACTCACTTTTAATTCCGTGAGATTTCTATTATTCACCACTTATTTATTGCATGTGGTGTATTGTATACTTAAATTTGATATATATTATCATGATTATATTTATATTAATTTTATTCTATGATTCATTCGATGGTTATTTACTTTTCTCATACGACTCGACTGATTACAACGTGGTAAGGGTTTTTCATCTCACTTTTTATTCCCATGAGATTCATGCTACATTAGCCACTATTTCCTTTTGTGTGGTAGATGTACTGACCATTATTGTATTCTTTGTGTAATATACTTTAATTTATGGGTATTTACATATTCATTGTGTGATATTTCTTTCATGGGGTGTATGTTTTGTAAGTTACCAAATCGGTAAGGGAACCTTTCACCCTCCTCTTTTTAACAGACTTCTTTTTGTTATGTCATTTAATTTAAATATTATTATGTTGGGATGTGTTATTATATATCCTTATTGATGTAAATTTTATGTCAAAGTGATGATATATCCTTTTCTCTCTCATAAACTTATTTTCTTAATTTTAAAGTGACGCCATTAGGCTCTCAAATTTCTGTAAGAAAACTTCTTAACCCAATTTCAATTTTTGGGTTAAACATATACTTCTTGATTATGTCATGCTATGAATATGTGTGAATAACCTCTAATTTTTTTACACTTAATATCCAATTATATTGGGTGTATTTATATTTTTCACACATAATTATGCAATTGATTTATCCTTAATATAAGGATACCGTCTTTATAAGGTATTTCGTCTCAATTTACATTTCCATTGATACTTCATTGTTGATATGCACCAATTAAATCTTATATGGTGTATATAATATCCTTTGTAATATTATATCATGAATACCTTTATTCTCATTATATTATTAATTTCTGATTAAATTTTATTCCTCTATTATTTGTATTCTAGGGTCTCTCTTTTTGTTAAAATCTCTTTAACTAAAATATCGTTTTAAATGTTTTAAAGGTTTGTTCTTATAAATATTTCACATTAATGTCCATGTTTTAAAAATGGTTTTAAGGATTTATTCATATGTACATGACTGTTTTGAAATTTTAATTTCTTTAAAAAGCTTCAAAGTGGTACGCGACACTTTGATTCAAAAATCTATTTATTTAATATTTTAAATGGTTTTGAAAATGGTTTGATAAAAGATTTGATTTCATCAATATTTTTAAATTATTTCAATGTAGAAATGTTATCTTTAAATTATGTTTGTTTTATGGGTTATGAATATGTTATGGATATTGGGAATTATTTACATATATGGGTGGTTCCGTGATAAACCTTGGGTGGGTGAGCCCGAGATAGATCTCAAATGCATTGGGTAACATGTCAGAGGTAAATGTTAATGTTTCTCTTAAGAGATTTAGGGAATATACTGTGATAGGTATTCCAAATGTGACTCCCTATATAGATATGATAACTATAATGTAATAATGTTATTTATACCGTAAGTTACCTTTATGATTTATGATTTTTACGTGTTCATCAATATTATGATTTCATGAGGTATGTTATGATTGAAAAGTATGGTTTCATTGCTTTGTATTTATTTATGGGATAATGTTTTCATTCCTTATTTTATATCCCTTACTAATATTTTTATGCTCATCCCAAGTTTTTAAAATGTTTTCCACAGGACTTAAATATGAATAAGGGTCAAGTATGGGATCAAGGAAAAGTCATGTTGTCTAAAACATGGAACAAGACATGACTTTTTTTAGAGAGTTTTTTATTTTATGAAAAAATAGATACTCAGTAGAATTGTCTACATGTAATATTCATGTTGTTATGTAAATTTTATGACCTAATTCTCTAAAACTATAAAACTAAAAATATCCCCAATGTTAATTATCCATTTAATTCAATATTATGTAATTTTTAAGGCCGGGTCCTTATATGCTGTGTGAAAATGGAATTGGTATTGGCCTATTTCAGTGATTTTAGAAAATGAAGAAGATACATTAATAATTAGTTAGATACCTAATATAATATTTAATGAATCATATACCAGTAATTATTTTTGTTATTGTATTATAATAATATTAGTATTTATATTCCCATAGTCATCAATGATAGCGTTTTATAGAATTTTTCATCAAGGTAGTTAAACTGATCCTAACATGAACACACTTTACCTTGATGGGTGAGTATGGTTAATGATCTATTTCTTTTAAAATAATATAATTATAATATAAGAATAATGATATAAATTTAATTTTGTATGATACTGAACCATATTACAATTTTTTGGATAAATAATAGAAAACTATATGAAAAAACAATTCTTCATGGAGGTGATAGTCCACACACACATAGGATTGATGTTCCATTGTTTTTCCAAGTGGACTACAATGAATAAATAAGGGTTATAATTTTAAAATAAACACATACCAGTATTTTAATGATACTTAAATAAACATATTAATATGGTGATAATATATTTGAAAGTGTACTTTTAAGAATAAAATCTTAAGAATGAGATAATACTTACATTGGAGACTTGATCATTCCTCAGAATACAAATTGGAATTCAAGGGATTAGGATAACATAGTGTTACTAGGGGATTTAAGAAGTGATATTGGTTTATAGTGAGAAAAATATGGAATATTTACAATGAGTTAATATGAGGTTCCATGTAACTTTTAAAGGATGTAAGTTGTACCAATTTATAAGAGAAGAAAGGGAACTTCTGGAATCACTTATCATTTTTCAATAACTCCACGACATTAATCAAGTTACAATAGATAAAAAGTGGAAAAAGATGGATTTTGAGATAATAAAATATCGATAATACTCTCATACATTCATTTTGAGACAAGAAATATGCGATTTAAGCCTTTTATTTTAACATTGAACCTCTTACCAAAATTACCTTTTACTATAGTAACTTGTTTTTATATAATAAATTTTGTATCTTATTAAATATAGAAGGTAACACATACTACATATTTTTTATTTTCTGAACATAAATTTAATCTCCATTCATTCCAATTAAATTTATAATTTATATACAATTATATTTAAAAATAAAATAGATTATATTTATTAAAATTGTTTTTTTAAATGTTTTTTAACTTTACGCATTGACAATATTATTTAGTATTGATTAAACATTAAATTAGGGAAAATATATTTATATATATTCTTATAAATCATATTAGATTCACCATTTAAAATAAATTAAAACAATTTAATCGATAAAAGTTACATATCATCATTAAACCAATTTAAAAGTAACATTTTTGCCGTTAATGTGGTAATTAGCATTAACCATGATAAACTAATTTTTATTTCTACAAATAAAATTATAAACATTAAATAAAGTAAAATTATGATCTCAAACTTTAGATTCATTTTATATAATTAAATTTCTATAAATAGGAAAATTAATTTTTATCATAGCACATATAATGCATAAAAATATGTTTTTTGAAAAAGTGTATTTTTAAGAATAAAGATTTTATATAGAAAAATATTATCAATAATATAAATTATAATGATATTAATAATATTATTTTTTCCAAATAATATTAAATTTACCTTGAAATAAATCCAAAACTCAATTCCCCAATGCATAAATTTAATTAAACAAACAGACGAAAAATAGTCTTTATAAAATATTACTCCATTTTCTAAAATGAATTTCATGAATTTTATAATTTTAATTTTTTAAAAAATTTAACTTAAAATATAAATATATATATTTTATATAATAATTAATTTAGAAACTTCTAATTCAGATAAAATTTATGGTATTCGAAAAAAAATATTTTTTCACTTGTCACCTAAAAACCAATTATTTCAAAAAAATAAAAAAATTCACCTTAATTAAATAATATTATTAAAAATCCAAAATTGATGTAAATTTTTTATAATTCAAATCATAAACATTATTTATTCAATTGTTTTAATAAATTCATAAAATATAATGAAAAACTGTCTTTATTAGAAAATGATATTTTTAAAGATTAAATGTCATTATTCTTATTTCATATCGTTTACCAACTAATTTTGTGTTAACAAATTATTAATATAAAAACAAATTTACCATAATAAATGAAATGTTTTTTTAAATATAAATTCATATATAATAGAATACAATTTAAAAAAATACTTTTTAAACAATAGATGATCTTATTAGTCATTTTAGGCAAACTAATTAAATTTTATTTAAATTAAATGTAGAATTTATTTTCTTTATACATATATTTCAGAAATATATTACTCCTATTAATTCACTCTAATTCAATTTCTATTTTTTAATGGTTATAATTAAATATTTATATTTTATCTAAATATATCTCGCACTCTTTTAAGTTTGGTGTTACGTGTGGTGCATGTTATTGAACATTTTGAATTATTTAAAGGTATTCATATGTTACAAACTTTGGGGGTTACATAACCCAAATTAAATAAATTTTTTCCTCATAATTATAATTAATAATCATCAAATAAAGAAGTTGGGGGTATTCTCAACATCTTTATCATTCGATATATTATCTCTAATATGACACCTTCCTTACTATCTTAGGTCAAATCATGTTACTTATAATTTCTCAAAAAAATTTATCATTCATACAATAATATTCTCAAGTATGTATATACCCTAATTATATATTCTTCATCACACACATTTTCCAAAATCATTTGAATATCCTTATCAATAAACCAAACATAAGTTATATATTCACACAAAATTAAACTCTATATTTATTCAAAAAATGTTATTAAAAACTAGTTCATAAGGTATCAAACTAGTCAATTTATATAATAATACAAACAATGTGATTTAATTCACCAAAAATATCATAATTAAGTTTTAAATTCCAAAGATACCAATATTATCTAACTTACTTCTTCAAAAACAAAAAAACCTTTATTATATCAACATCAATTGTATATTAGTCCTAAGAGTTATCCATACCTCAATCATGAATTATTAAATAGTTTTACCAAAAATATATCCTTTTTAGAAAATAATTTTCATGTTTATTGATTCCATTTAATATATGTTTCCAAACCAATAAAAAAACCACTGAAGAAAATTCCTAAAATGTTTCACATAACCCTCATAACTTTAGAATGTACCAAAATAGAATTGATTTCACTTAGTAATGAAAATAAATAATAGTATCAATACTTAGATTATATTATGATGTAAACATCACTATCATAATTAATACTTGTAAACTCAATTTTTTTATCATAATAGATATATACTAAAATTTTCAACCACCTAAGTATTCTCCCTTATTAAGTTATAAGAAAATGTGGTTTCTTGATACATACGTTTCTTAGATTAATTTGTTTGTTTCTATTTCAAAAAAATACTAAAAGAAAAATTGTTTTGATAATATCTAAAATATAAATATTAAAACATTAATATGAATATGTTTTCTATTATGAAATTATTTTTAACACATGATAATTTCAAATCAACTTATGAATCTATTTGTTCAATCCTTGGTTATCTATGGTCATTTATCAATTAGGTTCTATAACATGATTTTTTAAGATCATTATTAAATAATTTATGGTGGTTTTTAAAGTAATTTTGAATTAACCAATGAATATACATAGGGATTATCTACATAGGTGTGTAGTAAGGCCCCTTTATCATACACCAAGTAATGGTTAAGTTAATACCCAACACTCCCTCATCAATGTTATTACCCCAACATACATCTTTTCCAGAACCACATCAACTTTTCAATATCCAGACAAGAATGATGTTTCAAATAAAATAACATACTCAATACTTTACTAAAATAGTAGGATGTGATCCTATACATAGAATTATTTTTATGGTTCTCACAAAAGTTATCTGATCATAATCACCAAATAAAATTTTCATTATTTTCTTATAATTAAATCATATAATTTTAGAAAGGGTTATCTATTATGATCAACATTATCTTATCAAGCATTAAATTATCCTTAACAAAAATACTAATCTTTAATGTTTTCTAAACCTTTCTTTTGATACCAACCAAGATTCCCCAGACCCTAAATCCCAATTATGGTGCTAAAAATGTGTACATTACATACTCACATTGATACTAATTGTAAAAGGATAAACATAACCATCTTAAATAAAAAAAATGATTATTGTGTCTCTTATAACCAATGTATCTCTTCATATTTAACACTTTATAGAATTAAGGTAAAATAATAACTATAAATCCCATGTTCTTTGAATCAATTAGAATTTTTTTATTCCATATGAAACTACTTATTCCTTAATGGGTCTTAAATATCTCCCATAAATTTTTTCACAAGTGCTATTATTTTAAAGATGTAACATTGACTACTTTTCCTCATTACCTATGGAATGGAAGAATGAGAAATGGGTGAGCTCAAACACTTAATAGGGGAAATTTATATAGAAATTTCTCAAAAAAATAATCATGGAATACATAATATTGAAGGAATAAATAATATGAATAATTCCATAATCAATTGAAACTAAGATAATTCTATATCACCAAATGTAAATTAAAACATGTATATAAATAATACTGATCTAATATTAATAGAATTCATAATTTCAAACATAAAAAATGTTTTCATGGTATTATAACAATAAATATACTTTTTTTGTGTCTTCACACAAGAAATCTTGCAGAATTTGGAATGAATACATCAACTACCCCAAATATGTTTGTATCATGGGACTTATTGATGCATTAAGGGGATATATATTTATAATCCCCACCAAAAACCTGAATAAGTATATTTCATTCACCATTGGATTCAATAAGAAATTTAATACCATTTCCTAAATAAAAATTGACTGAATAAAACATATCCGTCAATATAATGAAGAATATATAATATAAATACTTTATCAACCTGAGATATCAGTCAATAATCATTAATATTGTCAATACTTTCCCCATATCAATAAAAGGGACAGTATGATCATAAACCATCATAAGAATGATGGTTGGTGGTCCAACGATATATAATCAACCTTAAAATAATCATTTATATTGGAATAATAATATAAGGTATACTAATAATTTTTCCCATGTCAATAAAAGGGATAAAATGATCAAAACCCATTGATATAAAGACGGTGTACAATCAAACAATACACAATCAACATCCAAATAATCATCTTTATTTGAATAGAAATATATGACAATATGATACTTCTCCCCATGTCAATAAAATAATGTTTATTCTAGGTGATAATAATACATTATAAATTATATAAAATGTATTTTTTACACCATAAAGAAAAATGAGTTTATGGTTAAGTCAATACTGGAATAATATAATCATATGTTATCTAGATAAAGATGGCTAATAGTTACAAAATAATATAACCCAAGAAGTGAGAAATATTTGTCAAAGGGTTTGTATGGTAGAAATGTATATCTAATGAAAAAATGATAGAATACCATATAGTAAAACCAATGAGTAGAACATACCTAACATATATGAAATAAGTTCAAGGGAATGATCTTGACTCAATGAAAGAAAATAGAGTTTCTAAAAACTATTTCGAATGGGCTAACCCTTAAGTCACAATAAATTTAGAGAAAAGAAAATGATATTGAATAGTATATATAATAAATTTAAAGGAAATTAATTATATAAAATTAATTAGGTAGTAAATCAATATAATTTCATATAAAGGAATCCTGGTTTATAGCATGAAACATGTCTCACTGAATTAGATTTCAGACCATAAAAACACTGGTGACTTGAGTAACACTTAAATCAAAACACCTTGAATGAGTGGGATTGTAATTGAACATAAAATACCATGATTATATGATATTTAATGATATGAAATCTCAAGTGTGCATTATATAAACCACATAAATGAAATATTTTTTGTAATACCAACATGTCTCAATGAGTGAAATTTGAGATGAAAAGCCCTTACCTATTTTATTTTATTAGTTAATTACACTCTATCCTCTTTTAAAAAATCCTATATACCTTAATCCTATATTTAATAACCATATTATTATATATTACCTTTTATATCCCTCATATATAGTCATTTATTATAGGTATATTGGTTTGTTATAGTTTATTTCCACCATCGAGTGTTAATAACATTCACCTTTTGCGCACATTTTATAATGTTGATGTCATTACCCATTATTTGATACCAAGTTAATAAATAATTTATAATTTAATATAATATAATATATACAACCTCTATTGATTTATGTTCTTATATCATTCCTTAAGTGTTTTAGTTATTTGGTGTTAAAATAGAATTAGTGCTGGCTTATTTTAGTGATTTTAGAGAACTATGATAATAAAATAATAATAAGTTAAATATTTAATATAATATTTCAAGAACCATATACCAATCATGATTTTATTATTATTTTATAATAATAACATTATTTTCCCCATATTATTCCATAATATATTTTTATAGCATCATTTGTATAGGGGTTTAAACCAACCCAAACTTGAACACCCTCTAACTCGATGGGAGAGTATGGCATGTTAAGTGATTTTTTTTGAAATAATATCATTATAAAAAATATGATGATATTATTTTGATGTTTTAATCTTGAAGAAATATATTTTATTATTATTTTTGATAATGAATTAAAGTACAGATAAAAATAAAAAAATGATTCTTTGTGGATATGGTAGTCTGCACGCACTCACAATTGATGTTCCATTGTTTTTCCAAGTGGAATAAAATTAATAATTAAGGGTTATAAAATTAATAAAAATAAATTTTAGTATACTAATGATATTTAATTCATCATATTATTATGATTATAATACATTTCGAATAGTAATATTAAGAAGAAAAATACAAGAAGGGGATAATACTTATGTTGAAGAGTAGATCATTACTTTGAATACTCCTTATAACTGAATAGATTAGGATAACATAGATTGAATAGGGACTTTAAGAAGTATAATTTAGTTACAGTGGGATATAATTGGTATATTTTAAAGGAGTAAATCAAATTGGGTGTGTAACTTTCAAAGTATGGAAGTGGTACCCTTTTATAAGAGAATAAAAAGGAACTTTTGGAACCCCCATCATTTTTCAATAATTCCATGAAAGCATATCAGGATCAATGGATAAAAATTATAAAATAAAGGGGTATTGTATAATATATGATCTAAAATTCTCTTATCCATTCATTTTTGGAAAATATAATAGTTATTTAAGGTTTTTTATTTTTACTTTTATCTTTTCACCCATTTTAAATTTTTATAGGGTAACTAGTTTTTAAGTAACTAATTTTATAACTTATTAAATATAAAATGTAGCCCCTATTAATTAATTTTTATTTTATGAATAAAAATTTAATCTTCATTTAATCAAATTATATTTATAATTGAGAGATAATTATATTTAAAATTAAAATTGATTATATATAGAAAACTTATTTTTCTAGATAAAGTTATATTTTATCATTAAGTGTTCTTAATATTATTTAGTATTGATTAAATATTAAAAAAGTGTTAATATATTTTTATATATGTTTGAAAAATATATTTGTTTCTGAATTTAAAATATTTTAATATAATTTATTGGATAATTATTAAGCATCTTCATTATATCAATTTTAAAGCAAGGTTTTCTCTATTAATGTGGTCATTAACATTAAACATGGTAATTCAATTTTTATTCCTAAAAATAAAATTTTCATTATTATATAATATTAACATGATGATATCAAATATTATATCCATTTTATAAAATTAAATTTATATAATTACTAAAAATAATTTTCATGTTAGATAATATGATGTGTAATAACATTTTTTTTAAAAAGGTGTATTTTTAATCATAAAGTATGTGTATAGAAAAAAATTATCAAAATTAATAATTATAATGATATTAAGAATATTATTATTTTTAAATGGTTATTTTTGAGACATTAAAATAAATGCAAAACATAATTTCCACATTAGTAAATTTAATTAAAGAAATACGTGAAAAATAATTTTCATAAAATATTTCTTAATTTTATAAAATGATATTAATGGGTGTCACGACTTGACCCACTGGGGACTGCTTGGCTGGTGGAAGGCCAAGCCGCAACTTTACCAACCCCACCTATATAGTCCAGTCACTAGAAAAAATAACCGAAAGTCATAACTAAAATGGTAGGCCTATTCCTATAGTACTTGTATACATGCTCCCATCCATCTCCAAGAAGAAGTGAAGAGGAATAATAATATAAGACTATAAAATATAGAGAAAAAACTATGCATGTAATAACCTCTAGAGAATATGGAAGAGTGAGATAGTGAAATCCAAAAAATAAAATAAAAAATACATCTCCAACCAGAAAAGTTATCCCAACCCAACAACAACTGGAAAAGAAATGATGAGAGAGATTAGATCTAGATCTCCCTATACCAACCACCTTACATGGTCAAATACACCTGAGTATCCCAATGATCCTCTGAAATCAATTCCAACCTATCCTTAATCAACATAAGACACAAAATGTGTGGGAAAATACCATGTAGGGGTGAGTATATACATACCCAATAGGACACCTCAAAAATTGGAGGGGGAGGAAAATAGGAGACACGATAGAAGTAGTCAACTAAGGCCAATAAAGTGGACAATAAATCCCAAAATCAAAGATATATATACTCATAAAATAAACCCATATGAGAGATAAATGGGATCTCTATCTCACAACCAAGTATAAGGAACCTGCCACCATCTCTGAAAGGCCTATCAACGATGCCCATCATCTCACATGTCTCTCCAAACAAAACATAATGAGGGTTTGAACCTCTCCACTGATCCAAAGGTCTATGGGAAAACATATCCAATGGAGTACCCATGACCTTGTATAGTAGGAGGGTTCCACTCTATTGATAGATATAGGACCCATTCCCTGGTATGACAAGATGGTTACACTCAGTAAGCAGAGAACCCATGCCCTGATACAATAGGAGGGTTCCACTCAATTGATAAAAGAACCATTATATAATAAAAAAATAGTATTACATTTAATAGGTAAATTATCCATCCCTTGATACAATAGGAGGGTTCTTCTCAATAGGTATAAGACCCATTCCCTAATAAAATTGGAGGGCTCCACTCAATAGGTAGAGGACCCATGACCTAATAAAATAGGAGGGTGCCACTAAATAGGTAGAGGAACCATGCCCTAATACAATAAGAGGGTTCCACTTAATAGGTATATGACCCATGTCTTGATACAATAGGAGGGTTCCACTCAATAGATAGAGGACCCATGCCTTGATATGATAGGAGGTTTCCACTCAATGGGTAGAGGAACCATGATCTGATACGAGAAGAGAGTGACACTCAATAGGTAGAGGAATCATGATCTAATATGACTCGAGGGTGACACTCAATAGGCAGAGGACCCATGCCTTGATACAATAGGACTATACCACTCAAACCACTATAAGGTGTATGGTGAATTTCTAACCCTAGCCTCTCTTTGATTATCCTGCTCGATCATTTCCATCATCGAACACCACTAAAAGAATCATTACATACATAAAATATTGAATCATATCTGAAAATATATTACAAAGGCCACTATCATGTTCTACATAAAAAATTATGAGGATAGGTTATTAGTGGTCTAAAATATGAGTCAAAATGAAGGATATACAAGAGGTAGAATTTTCCACAAAAGGAAGTACACAACTTGAAAGGGGTCCACATGAAGTGTGTCCCCACTCATATTCCTAGTTGTGTCATTGAAAATACATAACATGTAATCCATGTAGTATTGAAAGGTGTGTATGGGTACTAAAAAATTGTCTCATCTTCCTAATGCTGAGTTGTGACCTCTTGGTCGTGCCTGTATACACTAGCCATGTGCCTACATGGTGTGTGCCTATCTATGTCATTGTCTGTGTACTCATAAATCACACGTAAGGCTTCCAAAATTAGGTCACATGGAGTGTCAGGTCCCCACACAATGTGTGATATTTAACTCACCCAGAAACCTTAGCTGCTATAAACAGGGTACAACATGCCACATGTTCTTTAGATTACACATCACGTAGTTGTGATTTTCATAGAATCCATGGAATCCTCATGTAGTTCCCATATCTAAACTTGAATCCATTATTCCCATCATTTGATCACCATAAATTGGTGTAAAACTCCTCCACCCAACAATTTTATCTCCCCAATGGTCGGAAATTAGAATCTAACCCTCCATCAAGGCCACCACGCACCTCGCGCACCTCCTGTGTCATTACTATATCTTATTCAGATCTTAGATAGAAAATTACATCACTAATACCTGTATTCCTCCTTGATTTATCCTCAAAACTCTAATTCAATAATTTTGAACACATATACCATGGATACGGGGGGTCTGATCATGATCATACCCACCCGACAATAGTCGAATCATGATCTCATGGTCCAATAATGATGAAAACAAAGAGAAGATAGGGGAACCAAATAAGAAAAAAGGTGATAATGTCATTAACCAAGGGTTATTGGATAATAATCATATAATTAAGGATTATAAGGGGTGATTTCATTTCATAATCATGAATAAATTGAGTAATAAATTTATTTCAATACATGAACTCATGCAAAGGATTAATTTTAACACAGATCAAAGAACAATAGATTTGATCATTCTCAAAATTTTAATCAAGGGTGTAAACCTCAATTTATGAGTTCTACCATGATATTGGATAGTTTATTGGTGAATAACACGTTCTTTAGAGATGGGGATGATACATTGCATTCATTTTCTATCGAAACACCTAGATCCGGTCAACAACCATTGTCCGATATCTATATGCTAGTGAAGAACAATGGAAAATACTCTCAATGATCCTAGGTTTATGTGTATAAATCTTGAGATTTTAAATAGTAGGATACATATATATGGAATTAGTTTATGGGTGTTAATTGAATTAATTAATTAATTCACTTAACATATCTTCCAATGACTGTCTTATCTGAACATCTGGTGCTGACCAACTTTAGGTCACCCCTTTAGTAAATCCCAGGCTCTGGATTCAACCTTGGTCTCATATTCTCAATACAAGACTCCATTTAAGAGATATGACATTATTTTAGACAAACTATGTATGTGTGATATAAAATTTATTTAATATTTTTATAAAATAAATTATAGACTCTTGGGGCCTCAAAATCTCTCACCGTCTTAATGCTTGGTTGGGAAAATATTTATTAATAAATTTCAAAGTCTTAGAAGGAAAAAATAGTCTCTACATTATTACCTCCTCCAATATTTGCATCCCAAAAAAAGAACAAACAAAGAAAAAAGGCAGGGATACTGAGCTTGCATCTGAATCTCCCGCTCCTAGGAGCTCTCCTACATTCTTTGGGCTATCATCATCCACTCATGGATTACCTAGACATTCTAAATTGTACCCTTAACCATATTTAGACCCACAAGAGATTCCTATACAATCCTATTAAAACACAAGGGTGTCCTGTTGGGTCTCCCATTCAGGTCCTTGAAAGGTTCCATGCTGATAGTAGAGTGATAAATATTATTATAGGAAAACTCCACCAAAGGTAGGTTACCCTCCCTGCTCTATATGAAGTATTACACACATTCCCTTAGCATATCGTCTAACACCTTGATATTTCACTTAATCTTCCCATCTGTATGGGGGTAAAAATATGTACTTATCCTCAATTGGGTCCCAAATTCCTCATAATGGACTCTCCACAACCATGAAATGAACCATATATCACAGTCAGAGAAAATTGTCAAGGGAAACCCATGGAGGCGTATGATCTACTACACATACAACTAAACCAAATTCTCCACCTAACTTCGAGACTTGATAGAAAGAAAGTTCACCTAATTGGTAAGTTATTCGACTATCAGCCAAATGAAATCATGGATTATCAGTGTCCGTAGAAGCCCTGTTACAATGTACATTGATATGTTCTCCCATTTACACTCTGGGATCTCAAGAGGTTTCAAAAAAACATTCTGAAACCTAGTGCTCAGTCTTAACCTAGTGACATTTAAGACATTGAGAGATGAACTCAACAATGATTTACCTCATGAAATCCCACCAAAATGGCTACTGAAGATCCTTATACATCTTCCCTACACTAGGTTGTACAACCAAATAAGAAGTGTAAAGATACCTTATCACCACCTCTCGTATTGAGACTGAAACCACCATCCATACCTAGAAAATCAAGACATTATTCCCCTTTATAAAATCCATATGATGAATCCCTTGAGTATATATGGTCATATAGGACCTCATAATTGATGTCTCCCAATTGAGCCTCCCTCACATGTTGGAGAAGTGGAGGAGTTAACACCATCGAATGAAGATAAGTTTCACCCCACTTATCTACTAGGGTCAGCTTCAAGGAGGCCAATTTCTCATATTCCTCCTCTAACAAACAATAATGAGACTTCCTTTTAGTGGCTTCTTCCACCACATTTCCCTTCTCAGGAGTATATACTATCTCAAAGTTATAGTCCAATAGAAACTATAACAAGTGCCTCTATATCATCTTTATGTCTCTCTACATGAATAAATACTAGTTAATATGATGGTCTAAGTAAAAAAATTTTTCTCTCCCAAAAGATAGTGCCTCCACATCCTCAGAGCGAAGACTACCACTTCTGAATCCAGGTCATGATTCACATAGTTCTTCTCAGGGGGTCTCAAATTTCTCGACCCATATTTGATCACTACCTACCTATACATCAACATGAAGTTGAGACTATATCTAGGGGAATAAAAATATACTACATACTCTATATCCTCCTTCAGTAGTCTAAAAATGGAGCACTCATCAGCCTTGAAATTATCAAATGCTCTATGGTGCTTATCAGTCTAGGTAAATGGCTTCACTTTCTACATCATGGCAGTAAAAGGGGATGAAATATTGGATTATTCTACCATGAATCCCCTATAGTAACCCTCCAAGCCATGAAAAATTCACAACATTGAAAAAATATTAGAGGTATCCCATGAAAGAACTACATCGATCATCCCCAGGTCCACAACTAATCCATACTCTGAAATGAAATGACCAAGAATATGAACTTCATGGATTTAGAACTAGAACTTTGAGAGATTACCATAAATATTTTGCTCCAAAATAATGTCTAAGAACATCCTCAAGTTCTCTATATACTCCTCCTATGATGTAGAGTATATGAGTATTTCATTAATGAATACAATAATAAATTGGTCTATGTATATCTAGAATACCTCGTTCATCAAATACATAAACACACTATGGGAATTCATATCATCAAAAGGAATCCCTAAGAACTCATTGTGTCCTTAGTGACATGGGAATGACCATTTTGTAATATTACCATCATGAACTCTCAAATGGTGGTAGTCAAAACTGAGATCGATATTCAAGATCCATATCACACATCATAACTGGTCAAAGAGGCTGTCAATCCTTGGAATGGGTACTTGTTATTTATCATGGCCTATTTTAGGAGAAGATAATAAAAACAAATCTATAATATCCCACTCACATTTTTCATGAACAATACTAAAGATACCTAGGGGTACACACTAGGTCTAATAAAAACCTTCTCTCTAAGGTCCTACAACTCCACTCTCAGCTCTTAGAGATTGTTAGGGGCCATTTGATATATCACAGAATATATCAGATAATTATTAAGGTGAAAGTCAGTGAAAGACTCCATATCCATCCTCTGAGGTAGTCCCAAAACATCCTTGGGGAATAATTCCATATAACCCTCCTTGATTGAAGGAATATAGATTCCTAAATATCCCACTACACCAAGGGACAAAATCATCAACTGATGGGCGATGGTTTGTTGCTTCTGGACCGCAATACCCACTAGCTCCACCATGGGATCTTTATCACCCAAAAAGAAGGATCTCTTGCCATTTGTTTTAAGACATATGACTCATATATGGTGACTTCCAATATAATCTTGGACCATGGAAAACTAGTACATAACCTAGATGAAGTCATATGGACTCAATTTGATGAGAAAGTGGACCCAAAATAAACTCTCCCCACTAAATAATAGATCACACTACTAGAAAATAAGCATTATCAATAAAGAATTTCATGTAGGAACCTAAAGGAAATGATAAAAGGATAAAGTACCTAATGAGATCCTTATCTCTCTCATCAGGAGTAACTAGATGAAGGAATGAATCACATATGTGTCTACTAGTACTGAATCAAGAGTATAATAAATATAGATCATACCACTAATCATCTCATGAGCCACCGTGACATAAGAAACCATGTCTGTTTCTACCCATGGCCCCAATCGCTAGCTCCATAGGCCTAGCATGGGCCTCCTAATGGTGGTGGGGAAATGAGCTCATAAAGTCATCCACCACTAGCAACTCCTCCTTTGGAAGACCCACCTACTCTTTTTCCATATCATATTCACTAGGGACTACCCTGTCCATGCCTAATATATACATGATCATGGTTCTTCCTCTACCATGGCGGTCTATCCAATACCTACATTCCCTCCTCATTATGTTGTGTAGGGAAATAACATTCCATTTGACCTCTCCCATCACATTTATATCATCTCCCCTCTCCAATATTCCCTAGTCCTCTGTGCGGTCTCATAGTTGCACGAACATATGCCTAAGTTAGGTCATGAGAATATATCCTATGCCGAGACCCTATCAACTAGTGACCAATAGCTGTTGTAGATGACTTACCACTATGATTCCCACTACTAGTTCTAGTTTCATGGAATCCCTAAGATAGGAATCTATCCATCACCAGATCCCACTATAGAACTCCATCATATATGGGAATGTATATAGGTACCACACTAAAACAGATGAATCTATAGAGACCCTACTATATCTTCCATTCCAGGAAGTAACCATCCTGAATCTTGTTGAGGGAGTATCATTTAAGGTTAGTAAATCTCACAACATACTAAAAAACTATCATCCCTACTTAAAGTTTCTCTAAAATCTTTGAATACAAATGGATAGTAAGAATGAGTAGTATCACTCCTTATAAAAAACCTGATAAAATAAGGTCCATGAGATTTCTTACTCATCATGCATCTATGTGACCAGGTTACACCAGTTCCCTAATACTTTGTGGAAAATACCAGCTTCCAGTCCAAACATATAATCAGTTGGGGTTTACAAAAGCATGAAAACTTAGATCACATAATCTATCTAATACTTTGCTTCTTAGGGATTAGTATCACCACAGATCCTTAGCATCCAATGGAAATGTAACTTTTGGAGTTCACTAAGCCTACACACATCCTTATCTTTCTCTTCTAGAACAATCTGATACTTGATAGGTGGGGGTACTGCCACTTACCTTAATAAAAGAAAGATCACTCATGATATCCCATAAACTGAAGCCTAATCAGTCATCAAATCATCTTCATGATCCTGAATTGGTAACTTGGATGTCTGTCTTTGTGGAGGCATCTTGAAAATTTAATCAAGTTATACAATATTCAAATGATCTTATATATATATGGGGAGTTGATTCAAGAAGGACTTTCAAAACATTCAAACATATATGTTTAATGTAACAATGTTCCATTCAACCAATGTATCAGTATTCAAAGTCAAAAAGTAGGTAGTTAGAGTCCTAGGGAATGGATTCATCGATTTCCATACTAGCACTGGGTTCCCTGTCTTGAGAGATTCACTTTAGACACTTTGAAACTATTTCCCCAAGTTTTTAACCAAACCACATAAGTGAAAAAACTCCAAACACCATCCTAAGGTCGAAACACCTTTGAAAACAATCTATCACGACCCAAAAAATGGGGCCCACCTGGTTGGTGGAAGGCCAAGCCATAACTATTCCAAATATGCCTCCATAGGATAGGGGCTGGTGATAAGCCTTGAAATACATAACTAAAATGGGAGACATTTTCCAAAAATATCTATACACATGCATACATATATCTCAATGTAGAAGTGAAGAGGAACTATAATAAAATACTATAACCTCTAGAGTAAAAACCATGCATGTAATAACCTCTAGGGAATATAGAAGAGTGAGAAAGTGAAATAAAAAAAGTAAAGGAAAAAATGCACGACCAACCAGAAAATATGTCCCAACCTGAAAAAAGCTAGAAAATAAATGCTGATAGATCTAGATTCTAGATCTCCAATCCCTGACCACCATACAGAGTCAAATGAACCTGGGTATCCCCATGATCCTTTAAAATCTCCACCGACCTATCTTTATTTTGAATAAGACACAACATGTTTAGGAAAATACCCTATAATGGTGAGTATATACATACCCTATAGAATGCCTCGAAAAATAGAGGGGGATCCAAATAAGAGACATGATAAAAGTAGTCATCTCAACCCAATAAAGAGGGAAATTAAATCCAACAACAAATATATATATGCTCATAAAAGAAACCTAGAATAGATAAAAATGGGAACTCCATCTCATTTACCATTTTGAAGATCCTTACAAAAGTTCAAAATGGTCCATCCATAATGACCAACATCTTATGCGTCTATACGAATCAAACATATAGTGGGTCTACACCTCACCACTAATCCATAGACTGATGGTGAACCATATCTATGTAGATGAAACATTCACTTTTACAATAAGAGGGTTTAACTTAGCAATAGATAGAGGACTCATGCCCTAGTACAATATGAGGGTACCAGAAATTAGGAAAATGAACCATGCACTTATATGATAGGAAGGTTCTACTCAGTAGATAGAGGACCCATTCCCTAATACAATAGGAGGGTTACACTAAGTAGGTAGAGGCCCATTCCTTTATAAAATAGGATTGATCCACTTAATAGTTAGAGGATCCATGCCATGATACAATATGAGGGTGACACTAAATAGGTATAGGACCTATTCCATAATAAAAAATAAGGGGTACACTCAATAGGTAGTGGAACCATGCCTTAATACAACAGGATGGTGGAACTCAATAGGTTGAATCCCCATGTACTAATACAATAAGAGGGTTCCACTTAATAGGTAGAGGACCCATGCCCTGATACAATAGGAGGTTTCCACTAAATAGGTAGTTGACATATGCCCTAATATGATAGGTGGGTTCCACTCAATAGGTAGAGGACCCATGCACTGATACAACAAGTGGGTGCAACTCAATAGATAGATGGACAATTCTTTGATATGACTGGAGGGTTCCAACCAATAGGTTGAAGACCGATACCTAGATATAGTAGGAGGATTCCACTCAAACAAGTACAAATATTATGGGGGATTTCCAACCCCAATCTATCTCTAATTATCCTTCCCAATCACTACCATCGTCGAGCGCCACCTAAAGAAGCATCACACTCATAACATCTCACATCATATCTAAAAAGCTACTCTGAAGGAAACCATTATGTTCTATGTGGAAAAAAACATAGAATAGGCTACTCATGGTCCAAAATATGATTCAAAACAAAGGATATATGGCATTTACATGATTCCTTAAAAAAGGAAGTAAAAAAAATATAAGGGGTCCACACGACATGTGGCCCCACTCCCCTGCCTGTCTATTCCATTTGTAATACATGGATCACTATCATTTAGTATTTCATAATGTGTAAGGGTACTACACAACATGTCTTAACTTCACGAGGATGAGCCATGTGCTCCTGCCCATGCCCGTGTACACTGGCCAAGTGCCAGTAGATGGTGTGTGCCTAGCCGTGTCTATATTAGTGTACTACCAGAGTATATTCCAGTCCACTAGCACTAGGGAACACAACATGTAGGGAGACACATGTTATACAATATTTAACTCACCCAAAATCCCTAGATTCCATGACTAAGGGACTACACACAATGCGTTCTTCAAACTACATTGCATTTAGTTGGTTTTTTCACAAAATCCATGGAATCCTCATATGGATCCATGATCTGGACTCGAGGTCATGATTAATACCATTTGAACACCTGAAATAAGTGGATAACTCCTCTGGTCATAGATTTGGTCCCTCCGATGGTCAAAAATTAGAATCCAATCCTCCAGTCAAAGCCACCACATGCATCGTGCTCCTCCTGTGTTGTTTCTTTCTTCACTTCAGATTCTGGATCCACAAATACATCACTGTTACCCAAAATCCTCTTCAATTGATACTAAAAAATCCAATCCATCCATCATGTGCATATCCATTATGAATATGAGGTTCCAATCAATCTCAAACCTACCCCATAATTTTCAAATCGTGACCCTGTGGTCCAATGATGAAGAATACAAAGAACAGTTGGGGGGAAAGCATATGAAAAATGGTGAAAAATAATTTTCTAAGTATTCTTGGACAAAAATAATATAATTTAGGATTATAAAGGATGATTTCATGGAATAATCAATAATAAATTGAATAATATATTTAATCAGATACATGGGCTCATGCAAAGGATTAATTTAAATTTAGATCAAAGAATAACACATTTGATCATTTTCAAACATTTAATAAAGGTATAAAACTGAAATTGACGAGATATACCTCATTATTAGATCATTATTTGGCAATTAACATGTTTTTAAATGATAAAGAAGATCGGTTGCATTTGCTGTTTTTCAAAATACATCGATCCGGTCATCGTTCATCATCCGATCTTGATATGCTAATAAAGAATAGTGGAACCTAATCTAAATAATCCTAGGTTTACACATCTAACATTGGAGATTCACCATAGTAGGATACATATATATGGAATTAGGTTATAGGTATTAAATGAATTAATTAAATAAATTATTTAATTAATTCACTTAACATACTTTCCAACAGCCATCTCAGTGCCTGTATCTGAAAATATTTCTTAATATATTTAAAATCCATATAATGTTAGAAAAGAGTCTCTAAAATGATTTTTATAAATTAAAAATAGTATTTTTAAATGAATTATTTTTCTTTATAAATATTTATTTTTATATCAAATTTTTTTAAAAATATCTAAGTTATATAAGAGTGATGATATTAGAAAAATCAATATTTTTAACTATCCACCTAAAATCCAATTATTTCAAAAAAAATACCCCCCCCAAAATATAAATCTAATATTTTTATTATAAATACAAAAATGGTTTTCAATTTTTCATATTAAATTCCAAAAATTTATAAATGAATTTTTTGAATAAAATCATATAATTTAATTGAAAATTGTCTTTATTTGAAAATGACCTATTCAAATAGTCAATGTTGTTATTCTTCTTTCATATCCTTTACCAAATAAATTGGTGTTAATAAATTATTTATATAAAAAATAATATATCATCATTAATAAATTTTTTATTCAAATTTAAATTCAAATCACATAGAGGGAAACTTTTTAGGAAAATACTTTTCTAAAAAATAAATGATATTATTAGTAATTTTAGCTAAACTGATTGAATTTAATTTATATTAAAAGCAAACTTTATTTTATTTATAAATATATTTCATAAAGTGGTTATTAATATTCATTAATTCTAATTAAACATCTTGGTTTTAATTATCATAAATAAATATTTATATTTTATCTAAATATATAGTGGTATCATTTATGTTCATTATTATGTATGTTGCAATATATCAAACATAATGAAATATGTAATGGTAATCATATATTAAGATCATGGATGTAACATAATCACATATAAATCACATTTTATTTGAAATTATATCCCTCTAAATTTTGTGTTTCCCTATTTCTAATGGCCCCTCTCTATACAAGATTTCACCTAGGGTGTCCCACTTCATGGAAGATTCTTTCTATATGTCTCTAAAAATACTTTTAAATAAGAAAAATATTTTATGGGAATATAGAAACTTTTATCACTTTTTTACATCCCTAAATAAGACTACCTTCATGTAAGACTAGGTGTTGGGTAACCCCTTTCATTAATGATTCATTCTATAGGTGTCCAAGCCTCCTTCAATTAAAAAACCATTTTTTCAAGAACTGAATCCTTCATAAAATTCTAGAATCTCATGGCACACATTTATGCCTATAAAAAAAATTCACTAATACATATGATTGAGTGTATATTATCCCTCTCTTTACATTATTTATCATATATGAAGCTCCCATGTAATCCCCACACAACTAAATTGGGTCAATATCCTCCTCTTAGTTTCTATATAATACCATGAGTCAAGATAATTTTCTTTGTTTCCTCAAATACTTTGAGTCAATATCCTCCACATGGTTTCCAAAGAATACAAAAATTTAGGATTATCCTCTTTGATTCCTTAAATACCATGATTTAGGATCCTTATCTTTATTTCTAATGAATACCTTGAGTTGATACACTCCTCTTGGTTTCCGCATATGAATTGAGTTGAGATTCACCTCTTTCCTTCCTCAAACACCTTGAATTTAATTTATATTCTTGGTTAACATGAATATAATAACTTTAATTATCTTATAAAATAACCTAGAGAGTTCCAATTTGATATAAGTCTCTTGGTAAACCATTTCTAGGTACATTTCACCCATTAATCCACCCTATACAACTTTAAACATCTCGAAAGAAGTTATTAATGCACAACCTTAAAAGGAACCACTTTAGTCCCTATCCCATGATTTTAAAAGGTATAAGGTTTTTCATTAAATAAAAATAAAAATAATGGGTTCTAATTCCCTTTATATAGATTTATTGGAAGCCCTATTCATGGACCTTATCCCTCCATCACAATACTTACCTCTAACTTTCATAGCAGACTAACACCTCCCTCTATAGTGATAAATTCTTGAGTGCCCTTATTTTTATATACAAACCAAAGAGAAACAAAATACTTGGATAAAATGGCGGAAAATATAATTCCCATGTACAATTCCCTCTTAAATTCATGTTATAAATCAATAATTTTAACATGATAGTAATTGATATTGTTACAAGGATATATATAATGAACATGTCTTAAAAGAATGCGAGATCCCCAGAATAGTAAATATGACCCCTTATAGGATAAGACAACCTATCATCCTCTAGTATAACATAATTTTACATCATAACCAGCCTAGGTGATCGAGATTACACCCATATTTGTAAAGTGGGAGAGTTTTTTTGAAACTTGAAATAACCCAAACAGGCTCATAAGAAAGGAATGTTTCAGAAACAAAACGGTGGACCTAGTTTGAATTCCTTTACATAAGATAGATGTTGATTAATGTAAATTATTATTTATGATACTACACTTATGGTTTTTTTAATTTTATAATACTAATATATTCTACTATGAACATACCATGAGTCACTAATATCCCTAACCATCCTAGAAAAAATCATGCTATAATGAGGGTTTCCATGAACTACCTGCCTTTCGATCCAAAATTATTTATTACTATTTTCACTAAAAATTCCATATCATTAAATTACCATCATTGTTTTTCACCTACCCAATTATTATAATTCATGATATAGAATTAAATAGTACAACTATATGTACATGAATGGATAATTTCTTCCTTGGAAATAGATAATGTTAATTTTGAGGGGATGAATCCATGAAGGACAACAAGATATAGAATAATTAGCATAGTCAAGTTTCCCCCATCCCATCATCAAAATGATTTGGTAGTATCTCCCATGTGATAGATGTAATATACCTTCCAAACATGGAATAAGGTGATGATGATGTATCTTATGTAAGAATAGTTACCTTGATGCTATATAGGATAGATCTAAATAATCAGGGATATAGTTTACACTATTTTATGACCTCAATTAAATAATAAGTTATTGAAGAGTCTATGATAACCTCAAATATCATTTCTCAAATTCCCAAAAGGAGATCCTGTTAGGGGTAGCCAACTACTACAACTCGAATGAAATTCCATGTACTACTTGTTTCCAAAAATTCCTAAGGCCCATTAGTATATATCGATGGAGGACTAGGGGAAATTCTAGATCACCATTTTTAGAAGCCTTTAAATTAATAAAATATATCCTTAGTGACTAAATTAATAGAAACCTCACCAATGAGGAAGAGAATTAACTAACATGAAGGTCCTCCCTAAGGTATCCTTTGATATCTAGTTGTGACTCTATAATTTCACATTCACATTTATATTTATAATATTAATTTATAACTTGATTTTGGGGTGTATTGGGTGAAATTTCTCAATTATTGAAGATTTTCTAGGGAATCACTATTCAAAACATGGTTTGAGAAATAGTTTAGTGAAATCCATGAAACCTTTATAATTTTTGATAGTGGTTACTTCATAGTTAGCACACAGTTTTGTAAATCATGTGCGTAAATGCTGTGTCCTACTCGATTAAAAGAATATCAGGATTTTTCTATTTTCTTTAATTGGGGATCTCATCCATATCTTTCACATTTCAAAGGGAATATCATAGAGGGTATTACCTATCATTCTATTCTACTTTATTCACCATCCATGGTGGATCAATGGTGAATACATCACTAAATATTAAGGTAAGATTCTTGTTTCTCTTCTATATTCCTCTCTTCTTAGTTATTTCTCTTTTCTATTGTATAAAATAAGACTATAGTCTATTTTTTTTGTCCCACATCTATAATTTCCTAATATTTGAGGGTTTTATTTTCTAGGGGTTTTGTACCTTCCCTTGTGGCCTATTATAATGGTGTTTGATAAAGGATACATTGTTCCATAACTTTATATATGTGTTTCTATTTAATTTCCTTTTCTTTGAGATTTCTATAGATTAATAGTGTTCTAAATAAAATTTTAATCAAGTAATTTATGATTTATTCTATCTAAATGTTGGTTTTCCATGGTTTCTATAAATAATTTAGTTTTCCTCTTCTAATTTTTGTGGGTTTCACAATAAAATGGGACTTAAATTTTAAGTGTAATTTCATGAATTCAATGTGTTTAATAAAATTAAAATGATTTTTTTCTAAAATAAAAATGATTTAATCATGTTTTTTTGATCCAAATTTAATTTATTATATGTGGTGTTCACATTTTAAAGGATTATATCTTTTATTAAATGGGTGTATATTCTATTTATGGGATTGTTTTACGATATCTTTAGTTATTTGGGAATGTTAGTACCTTGATTTGGGTTATGTTAATCTTGGTTGATAATTCTATTCAAATGGATTTACAAAGAAATCTTCAAATGTATAAACACTATCTTTAATATCAAGGTCCATTTGGTAGTTAAATAGTAGGGAATTTCTTTGGTTATTAGATACATCATTGATAAGCCCCATTGATATATATTGTTGATGATTATGTTTATATAAATGGTTGAATTAATATTGATTCATGTTTTTTATCATGATAATTAGCTCATTATTTAAGGGGTTAGTGGAGGTAGGATGGATGATATTGTTGTGATATTATTCCTTAGGCTATGTGGTTTTCATGTTATTAATGTATTATTGGGTAGCGATCATGAAGAGGCCTCAGAGCGGCGACCCCTTCTCCAACCTGTAGGGATAGGGATTCATCCATCCTTCTTCCCCTCCCCTCCTCTGGTATGACCCTTTCAGATCAGTGACCACATCCTTTGACTTGTAATTGACACGACTTGGTGTGGAATCCTCTAGATTTATCTGCTTAAGTGAGGCTATGGCGACTTGACTCGGTGAAGGATGAGCCTCCGAATTCTGCTCAGATCAGCGTAGGACTTGCAAGGTGTGGAGTATTCCAGCTTCATCGGCACATTCAAGGATTCGTCTTTTCCTCGGCTTGGTGAAGGTCAAGATTTCATCTCCTTCTAGTCTTGGCGCCAGCTTCATGAGGCTCTGGCTACGGCTTCCCTGGTCATTGGCTCAAAGGATCTCTGCGCGGTCCTGACGTGTCTCGTTGTTGTCATCAGATTGGTTTCGGCCTCAGAGTGGTGTGTAGGGGGGAAGATCCCTTGGTTCTCTTCTAGTGTTCTTGTGGTTCTTATGTAGGTTTGGTTTAGGTGATTTCTATGTTATTTTCTGATTGAACTGGAATGGTGGTTTTTTGGAGTGGTGGATCT